>RQIL01023110.1:0-19091 GCA_003951145.1 Jimgerdemannia lactiflua | reverse complement strand
TAGGGGGGGGGGGGGGTGGTGGATAGTAATGATATATATATTGTGACATGCACAATCGAAATACAGAGTATGAGTGAATGCTAGAATCAGATGACACATGGCATGACAATCAAGTGAATAACCTAATACATCAAGTGACCATCTCAAAAGGAGTAAGGATAATCTGAGCCAAAATGAACAAATGCACTACTTAAAGAAGACACATCCCCAGCCTCAGAACCAGCACCAAACAATGAAGAACTTCTCCAAAATGCCTCCTACCCGCCACTCCAATCAGACCACCCACCACTCTACCCCTTTGCCTAGCCTAAAGACTCAGTCTTTGAAGCTATCAAGAAGGCTATTTGGCACCCCAATACCCCCGAACACCTGAACTTTTACACTGAGGATCTTAGGCAATTTATCAATTACCGGTACATAATAACCCAATAGCTCAAAGATACTACCAAATGGATGACCCTCTGGCATGACTATGAAATTGGACACCACCTTCACAATGAAACCCAAGAAGACAACTGGGAAGGCCTCATTACTGAATTGTTTACCACCAGCCACCTGATCAAGCGGGCTCTCTGCATCCAGCAGATATTCTACCATATCCCCTGGGCTATAGTACATTTGCAAGGAGTAACCATGGGAAACCTTGCCCACCTGATAGCCAAAGAAGTCAATTGGATAGAAGCTGAAGTAGCCAACCACATTGGTAGCAACTGTGTCGCTGTGGGAAGCCAAGACACCGAACCCACCCTGCTAGGTTTCCACAATACCCCTATCCGAGACAACCACCAAGGTCACCTCATGAGCTATATGGAGATATTTGAAGGACTGCCCATCACTGTTGAAGCACCCGCTGGAGCTATCCAAACTACCCACCATCCTGTCAGTCTTAATTCACACCATATCATTTGGGAGCCAAATCAAGAAGAAGTTCAAGAAGTCCCTGTCTTTGAAGAGGAGACACAAGAACTCTAAGACCCCACTCCCGATGCAACCCCCTCTGACACTGAAGAGTCCTCAGAAGAAGAAAAAGAAGAGCAACAGAGAGTTTATCAGTCCTCTGTCTGCATCCAAGCTGTTCAAGGACTGGAGAATGTTGTTGAAGATGATTGGCCATTATTCTACCCCCTCACTTCTTGGTGGTGTTCCTTCCTTTCGAGGAACAGAATGATGAAGTCATACAAGATGATTTGTTTGCTACTGATAAAGGGTACTATACCTTATAAAGTAGAGATCAGCATCTCCTTGTTGCTTACAAATACCCCACACAAGTGTGTTATAGTTTAACCCCATACAGATAGCCACCCCCAAACATTTTGTCATCAGGGTATCTGTTTTCAGGAATGCTCAGCACACAACAATTTTCAGTAATGCTCAGTGCACAATCTTTTTCAGTGATGCTCAGCGCATGACCATTTTCAGTAATGCTCAGTACACAACTGTTTTCAGCGATGCTCCCCAATACATCTGTATTCACCAGACACCTGTCATAGCCTGCTTATAGCATACTTAGCCATGAAATGTACCAGCTGCACTATAGTTAGCAAACTTGTATAAATAACTCAATATCCTTAGAGTGAATAAACCTCAGTCAATTGGCTTTTATCTGAATAACATTGAGAAGTCTAGTGTAAGATAAACCAACTTAAGTTTGAGTGTAAGAACTTTAGGAAAAGAATCTAAGAGCCAAGGATAACTCTTGTTCAAGACCAACCACCATAAGGAATTCGCTGTCATGGACCACTGCAAACTTCAAGGAAACTGCCCCTGTTTAGTTTAAGGAAAACTACCAGTTTAAAGAATGACTGCCATTTAAGTTAATATACTGAGTCCACTGCACACTACCAGGAATACCACCCTGTTCGAGTTCAAGAACCACCACCAAGTTAAAGGAAACTGACCCATTTACCTCAAGACCATCACCGAGATCCCGCTAGCCACACATTCAGACTGACTGCTCATTTGAACCACCATTCGGCCTGTATATTCAAGTATTAACTGAGACCCAGCCAAAGAACCCAAGAATACTTAGCTTAGGAAAGCCAGCACAGTTACCATTCACTCAAGTCAACATGTATAAGATCGAGTATGCTGCTCACTCATTTCGTCCTTTCCTGAAAAGACCTTCAAGAAGCCTTATTCGCTGCGCAGTCATCGCAAAAGAAATTCAGAGATATACAGTTCAGCAATCCTTTCACTGAGCTATTCCTCATCATCCGTTCTAAGCTTGTCTGGCTGATGTGTCCTAACCGTTTGTGCCATATGCGCCAGGTGTTGTTTGTAGTTGCGGAGTGTGCCGATGTACCATTCGGCGTACCGTCGATTGCATAAAGATTTCCTCTTTTTGACGCATACATTAATTCCTTATTATTCTTTAGATCGATTACCATTACTCCATTCAGGCATATGTTTACTCCTTTGTCTCCTCGGGCCATCATTGGTCCTATTGAGAAGAGATTTTTGCCTATATCCGAAGTGTATAGTACGTCTGCAAAGGTGCCTGAGGGTTCTTTGACCTTTCCATGCAGGTGTATACCGACATTTCCTTTGCCCTGAGCGTAGATAACATTGTTGTCGCCTAGTTTGATAGGTATGGGATGCTCAAACTTCTCGTACATAGAGAACCATTCACAGTGTGCCGTCATATGTTGTGTTGCGCCGGAATCCATGAGCCAAACTTCTTTGCTGCACATGTTAGCGCTCGTGCTTACGTTTGCATGTTGACAGCTCTCCGCTTCTGCAAAAAACATCCCGTCGCCGCTCTGATTGTTGGTGTCCACAACGTTTGCCTGACCATGTTGGTCTCTCTTTTCTTTCTTCTTTAGATTGCAGTCTTGGACGCGATGTCCGGGCTTATCACAGTAGAAGCACTTACCACCGAACTTGGCGCATTGACCATTTCGTTGACCTCATCCTTTACTTGGCTTTCCTTTGCCTCGACCACGCGCGCCATAGAATGCTTTCTCGTTGTAGTCTTTGTTTGCGCCGTTGTTCTGCCTCGATTCATCATTTAATAGGCTCGTGACGACGTGCTTGTAGTCCGAAAGTTTATCGGATTCCCGTATAGTGGATACGACCACGTTATGCGTGTCTGGAAGGCCTCGTATAAGGGCCAGGACCTTGTCTTCCTCCCTGATGAGGTCTGCTGGCATAGAAAGCGAGTTCACCTGATTCGTCAGATCGTTGACGTGGTTGGCATATTCTTGAATGCTCTCCTTGGGCTTCATCTGTAGAGTAAATAATTGTCCCTTCAGGTGGAATCTGTTGGACGTGGATGCTTGTTGATGGTGATCGCGTAGAGTCTCCCAGGCTTCGTTTGCCATCGTAGCATTCAAAACAAGTTTCATTTGCTCATTCAATAGAGTGAACATGATATCCCTCAACACCTTGCGATCTTTCGCTGGGTCATATCTCGTTATCTGTGCCTGTGGCTTCCAATAGTTCTCTAGACCACATTCCTCCAAGAGGTTCCTCATATGGTATGCCAATATGGCGTAATCCTTACTGTCGAAGACAGGAATCGTCCTTCTTGTCATCGTAGCTGCCACCGGAGGGACTGTGGTACCCACGCTGGTACCCGTTCTGCTTGTGTTACTTGCCGGGCTTGGTGCCGCAGTACTTGAGCTTGGGCTTCCTGGGTTTGACATCTTCATACGTTATAGTGTAGCGTATACTAAAGAGGTGTGTATTATCTGCTAATCGGGGCTCATAACCTTTGTTGTGAACTTAGGAGGAATAGAAAAAGAAGAGCGATGTTTTTATTCATCACCCAATGTTACATGCTTTTACTCAATTATTGATGATGTCACTCCAACGCCACTGCACCACAAATTATCTATATCAAGTTGTAACCTGTAATCTCAACAGTTAATTTCTTTGAAGTGGCTCTTAGTAGATATTTCTCTTAAAGCATCTTATATATAAGCAGATTTATCTCTTTCTTAGTTTTGAACTTAGACTTGTTCAAGGTCTTTATATTTATACTTTTGGACTAATCTTATTTACTTATATGTATCTTTATACTATTTTATATATTTGTAGTTACTATCTAGTTACTATCTGGCTAAGTATCTTTAAGTTTCAGAATATACTATATCTTTGAGATATACTTACTCTCAGAATTTTCTATTCCTTTAGAGAACATGGTTCTCTCAGGACTCGAAATATTCCCTAATTTAGTTACTATCAATTTATATAAGTTAGTATATATCAGAATAACTATATTATATAGATACCTTTGTCATCATTATTCAAGTATTCAATGTTTTGCCATAATATCAATCTATGCTACAAAGCCATAGTAACAACTATAATATATTTGCATAATATCAACTATGCTATGCCCATGTGATGTCAAGCTATATGATCAGAAGAATATATCTATAACCTCTTACCAACTAATAAATAACCATATTACAACCCCAGAAACTGAGAAACTTCCAATGATCATTATTCTATATTTGGATGAAACACACATTATAAAAAACCAGCCCAGCCACTAAGTGTATATATGTAGGGAGAGGTGAGTGGTAATGAAAAATGTGTACAAATGTATAGAAGTATAGAGTGTAAGTGTAAAAATGTGTGCAGAATGTTGAATGTTGGGTGGAATGAATGATAGATTACATGTAGACATAATGTACACACTGTGCTAATATCATAAAAGAAAACCTATGCCCAATTTACATATGCCTTAAATAAAATATTGGCATTGAAACATTTTTTTGGGTGCTAGGCACCCAAGACATTCCTATATTCATTAATCTGTCTTCTTGAGTGAGCCCACTCATATAATTTGCAATACTTATTACAATATATATATATTCATATTTCTCTACAGGGAATAGAATTGGTGGCAATGGAGTCAGCACACTAGCCAAAGTCTTGAAAATAAATATATTTCTTCAGAATATGAATCTACAAAGTATGTATATCGGAATGAAGTCAATTACATTTCTAGCTCCAGTCTGGATATATTCTGGCTGATGGACACATATACACATTTTATGTATTTCTTTTTAGGCAATTCCATTAGTAATACAAGAGCCTGTGCACTGGTCAATATGTTGAAAAAGAACAAAATCTTGCAAAACCTTAATTTACAAAGTATGTAGGATTGTACTCTATTACTTTTTGGAATTCATCTGTTTGTGTTCATGGTGACAGCCATGCATACACATTTATATATTCTACCATAGGTAATGCCATTGATGAGAAGAGAGCCTGCAAACTAGTTAAAGTGCTGAAAATGAACACAATCCTACAAAGCCTGAGTCGATAAGGTATATATGAATGACATTCATTACATTTTTGGTATTGTCTGTTTGTATCCTGGCTGACAGCTACATCTACACATTTTATGTATTCTGCTTTAGGCAATGTCATTGGTGAGAAGAGAGTCTGCAAACTAGCTCAGCTGCTGAAAACAAAAACAATCCTGCAAAACCTGAATCTACAGAATAACACCAATTATATTTTTAGCATCCATCTTTTTGTGTTGTGACTGACAGCCACATACATGCACACATTATATATGTCTTCTTGGGCAATGATATTGGTGAGAAGGGAGCCAGTGTACTAATTGAAGAATTGCAAAAGAGCACAACCCTGAAAACTTTGAATCTGAAGATACATAGCAATAAAACATGTTATTATATTTGGCATCCATCTGTTTGTGTGGCTAACAGCCACGTGAATATAATTTATGTATTCCTTTATTGCCAATGCTATTATTAGCAAGAAGGGAGCCAGTCAACTAAGAGAAGCACTATTAACAAGCAAACCTGGAATCTAGAAAGTATATATGAAGAGGATTTGATTATTTCACCCATATATTTAGTATTTTGGCAAATAGCTAAGTGTGTACATTTCATATGTTTTAGTAGTATATAATGGAATTAGTGATCTATGCAGCACACTAGCAGAAGCACTGATAGCAAATGCAGGTCTGCAAAATATGGATCTTCATGCATCTATATTGTAATGTACCCAGCTCAATAGAGGCAAATTACAAGGTTGGGAGGTTATGTAGATAGGCTTGAGCTGCCAGCTACTTTGTCAAAAAGCAACAAAATGTTCAGATATTATATAGGTCTGGTACTAGTATTGATGTTTAGTAGTATAATATTCAATTTGGAGAATTCTGGATATGATTTCCTAATTTGGCAGCATTCTTATGTGTATGATGGTGGGTAATTACATGTAAGGAATTATGGTCACTGTAAGGGATTATGGTCACTGTAAGGGGTTATGGTTACTGTAAGGGATTATGGTCACTGTAAGGGGTTATGGTCACTGTAAGTGGTTCTTCCTACTTAAGCTATCTGAGTTATTTATACAGTTTTCCACAGCAATGATTGCTGGGCTAGTTACTATACTATATTAACATGTCATCTTGTTCATATCATCTGACTGAGTTATGAAGTAGCTATGTTTTTGTGGTTTGTCACATCAGCCCCCACTATAGGGTGGTCTGTTCCAGACTATCTTTTAGTCATCATTCCAGTAGGCATAAGCATCTTCAACATCTACACCATCATCTCCTTCTGTATTTGGGTCACTCTATTCTAATTCAAGGTCTTCTTCTGGTTCTTTGAGAAATAAGATGTCCACTTGTGGAGAGTGCTCTGGAAGGTGATCTCATTCATCTATTGGATATTATTGAGGTAGAAATGGGCCTGCACCAGTGCTCCAACATTTTGTTTGAACAAGGTATAGATTCATTTGGCAGCCCTAGCTTCTGGGATACTAACTCCTGCTGCACTTCTTATATATGGCTGATCTTGTAACAGTTGTCTGATATTGTAGAAGACCTGTAGCTAGTGGATCAGAAGCAACCTTTGGGCAATAGCAAGGTTTTCTTGATGCTTCTGAATCTGCTGGATCAAAGTTCCTTTGGGCTGGTGGAATTGGGGCAAGGGAATTGGAAGGGCTTGAAAGGAACTGAGAATAAGAGCTTGGATTCTCTGATCAATCATGGTTTATACAGGTATATCTTGAGCCAATTTATGTGAACTGGAGTTCTCAAAATTCGTCCATCAATGCCTCTTATATAGATGCTGGTTCCTCTGATGTTGTGTACAAGATAAGGTCCTTTCCATTTTGGTTCCAGTTTAGTGGCAAAGTTTGTTTCGATCATGCTTCTCCAAAATAGAACTTGATCTCCAATCTTGATCTTCTGATCCTTCTGCTTCTGGTCATAATACTTCTTTTGTCTTTCCCGGGCCTTAATAATCTGATTTCAGGCATCTTTTCACAGCTAATCTTCTTTTTCAAGAAGTTTTCTGAGGTTCTCATGGTCAGCAGTTCTGGTCTTCTTGGCAAATATCATTTCAAAGGGCTTTTGTTTAGTTGGGGAAGCAGGGGTGTTTTGGATTTCCCACAGGATTTCAGGTAAGCAGATATCCCAATTGGTAGGATCAATCTTGGCAAGTTCTTTCTTGATGATCTGATTCATTCTTTCATTCATTCTATTGGTTTGTGGATGGTAGGAAGTAGTTCTTCTCAGGTGGATCCCATGAATTCATGCATAACTTGAGATTACATTATTCACAAATTAAGTTCCTTGGTTGGAGATAAGCTCTTCAGGGGGTCCATATCAGTGGGTGAGGTGATGAAGGTGTCCAACAATGGTCAGGGCATCTGAAATATTCATGGGGTATGCTTTGGGCCATTTTGTCAGATATTCAACAAATACAAGGATGTAACTATTTCGTTTTAGAATTACTGGCAGAGGTCCAACTACATCTACTCTCCATCTTTGAAAGATGTGAGTGGGTGGAGGAATTGGTTGTAGAGGGGCTTGATAGTTATTCCTTCCTTGATACTTCTGGCAGGTGTCACATTTTTGGATGATGTCCCAGACTTGTGCTCTGAGGTGGGGCCAATGTTGATATTATTTTTGAATCTTATCTTCTATACTTATCTGTCCTTGGTGGGCTTTCTGGTATTCTTGTCAGATGAAATCTTCTTGCTCTTTGAGGGTCATGGGTACTTTTTAGAGAGTGCAGTTCCAAGGTACACCCTTTCTTTGGTTCATTGGGTCATGTGGGAAAGAAAATCAACATTGTTGTGAGTTCTTCTCATTTTGTGGGTGATGTTGATTTCATAATCTTGATGGATAAGGATCCATTGGGCAAGGATTCCAGTGGGGTCTTTTCAGTGCAGTATCTATTTGAGAGCTGCATGGTCTGTGATCAGGGTGAACTTTCTTCCAATGAGGTAATGTTTGAACAAGGTGACCACCAATATGACTTCAAGGTATTCCAACTTGGTGCTCTCATAGTTGGTCTGCTTCTTGATGGTGGCTCTGCTTATATAAGCTATCACATGGTGCTGTTTGTCAAGTCCTTCTTGTGCAAGGATTGCTCTGAGGCCATTCTTGGATGCATTAGTGTACAGAATGAAAGATTTCTGCAGGTCCAGTCAGACTAGGATTAGTGCTGAGGTCAGACAATGTTGTCGTTTTCAGAAGGCTTCTTCTTGTGGTTCTTTCTATTAGAAAAGTACTCCTTTCTTCAGCAAGGTTCGAATTGGGGCAGAGATTTCAGCAAATCCATTGATAAATCTTCTGTAGTAAGATGCAAGCATCAGAAATGACAGGGCTTCCTTTGGGTCTTGGGGACAGGGAAGTTGTTGATTTTTTGATCTTCCTGGGGTCTGCATGTGTTCCATCTTTAGAGACTATGAATCTAAGGAATTCAAGCTTCTGTTTACCAAAGTAGCACTTTTTGAGTTAAGTCTTAGGTGGTTTTGTCAGGTGAGATTGAAGAACTCCTCAAGGTCTTACAGGTGGTCTTCGAAGTTTGCTGAGTAGATGTTGGAATCATCCACATAAACAATCAGGCAGTAGTGGATGAGAGGGGTATATACTGAGTTCATCATTCACTGGAAGATTGGGGGTGCATTGCAGAGTCCAAAGAGTATTCAGAGGTACTCAAACAATTTTCCTAGAGCAAGGAAAGTTGTCTTTTGAATGTCTTTGTGGTCCATTGGTATCTTATGGAATCCTATGAATAGATCCATACTGCAGAAGAATCTTGCATTTTGTAGCTGGTCCAGAAGGTCATCAATTCAGGGCAAGGGGTATACATCTTTTTCAGTTACTGTATTGAGTTTCCTGAAGTCTACAACAAGTCTCTATCCTCCTTTCTTTGGTACAATAAGTATAGGGCTGGCCCAAGAAATAGTAGAGGGCCAGATGACTCCATTGTCTGAGAGTTCCTGTATGTTTTCTTTTTCAAATGTCTTCAAGTGGTGGGGTATCCTGTATGGTTTCTGTCAGATGGGTGTTGCATTTCCTGTATTTATACTATAGTGGTATGATGGGTTGTATGGCTGGTTGCCATAGTATGTAGTGAAGATGTCCTGATATTTATGAAGGAGTTTGGTCAATTGTTGTTATTGCTGAGAGGTCAATTCTTCTCCAATTTTTGTGGAAGGCTTTACTTTCTCCTGGGTCGCAGAGAGGCCTTTCCTTAATTCTGTGACCTTTTACTGTTTCCCTGTAAGTTTAATTCATAAACTTCTCTATGTGTTCGGTTGAGGTAAGGTACCAGATGTCCAATGATGGTTCCTTTCAGCAGGATGATATTGCCCCAGCTTGTATTGGTTGCTTGGGAGTCTACAGGATTCATCTTGTCATGGAATGTGTACCCTTCTATGTGCAGATTTCGGACTTCTTTGTTGGGTTAGAAGAAAAGGTTCCTGGGGTCTGGTGGTGCAAAGATTTCGATGGTGGTTTGCTCTCCTGGCTCAAGGATGAGGTTCTTGTGAAGCTTCACTGATTGGTGGAAAACTTGCTGGGGGGCATTTGCTTTGAATTGGCTGACCTGAATGAGGTGTACTTCCTTCTTGTCTGAGCTTCCAAATCCTTTGGTTTGTCTGGTTCCTTGAGTGAGCTTGGGTACTTCTTGCAGCTGAGGAGTCTTGTACTTGAGAAAGACTGCTTGAGTGATTTTTTCTCCTTTGTGGATTCGATTCCATTCACCACTTCCATTTCTTAAGATGACCTTGATTTCACTTGTGTATCCTGGGTCAATAGTTCCTTCTTTGGTAGAGAGTCCTTCAAGAGCAAATCCAGACATTGAGGACAACTGGATGTAAGTTCCTTTTGGTTGTTGCATAGCAATACTGGTTATGATGAGCTTTGTACTTTCAGGGCCCATAGTGGTGTCATAAGGACTGCTGAGATCATAGCCAACATCTTATTGGTGTGCCTTTTTCAGTGGAATTGCATTGGGATGAAGTAGGGTGAACTGTGCAATATTCTTTCCAAGTATAGGCTGTCCATGGGCAGAGGCTCTTGTGGTATCAGATCTCCAACCTTTGATATCTAGGTGTGGCCATTTTGCTCCAGTAGAGGGGTCTCGAAGATAATTGATTCCTCTTTTTCCTGTGGGGTCCAGGGCTTCCATGAAATTGATGGCATCATCTATCCATCCTTGGCAAGTAGCATGGCAAATGAGAGCTAGGATATCTTCTCCTAGGTCATATAACTTGGGAATCTTCCTTGTAGGTCTCTTCTTTTTCTCCTTTCGAATTTGGGCTTAGTCATCTCCTCTTTTGAGTGTGTGCACAATCACATCCTTGCTGAGATGGATCTTTTCATGTTGACAAGGCCAGTATCTTGGGTGCTTTCTATGATGGCAATATCTCATGTCTTAGAAGTGCTTCTTTCTTTCTTCAATTTCTTCTAGCTTCAGAAATCTGCATCTTTTTACATCATACTTTGGTGGGAGGGTAGAGTGGGGTTTCACTTCTGTCTGGGTGTAGAATCCTACTCCATATCTTCTCTTTGCAAGTGTGGTGACTGATTCTTGAAATGAGAATTCTTCTGCAATGATTTTTGGAGATTCTCTTGTGATAGGCTACCTGGCTTGCAGGTCCAATATATGGCATTGATAGCAGTAGTCTCTTGGTGAGTGGAAAATGACTTGTTGAGGGCATATGCCTATTCGAAAGGCTCCTTCTTGGTCAGTCTTGGGTCTTGGGATGACTGGCTGTAACTGGGTCCTGTTTCTTCTTCACTTCAGGGAGTATTGTCTTCTCCTTCTTGAGGATCCCAATTCGGATCATCCCATGAAACAACTGTGGGGAGCTCCTCATTTTCAGAATTGCTGTCATCTTCTTTTTCTGGAGGCTGGTCCCAAATTGCTTGAATTTCCGCTGCTTCAATTTCGGGATTGGGCATGACTTATGTATGGCTTTTCAGCTATGTATTGTGAAGGCATCTCTTCTTTAGTCAGGACATGTAATACCAGGACTCTTTCGAATTCCCACATGTCTGGATAAGTGTTCCTCGCATTTCTGTCTTTGGAGGCATTTGATGCATCCTCTGGCTTCTCCAACAATGGCTCCAATTGTGATGGGGATAGTATTTTGTGCCCACACATTTTCTTCTGGTCTGTCTTCTAACATGTTGATTTGGGGCCTCAGTCTTGGGTCATTGTCATTTTTGGAGTCCTCCTCTTCATCCTCCTCAATGGTGGATTCTTCACTACTGACATATTCTTCTTAAATAGTCACCTTCTTCTTCTTCTTTGATGGCTCGAAGCTAGTGACTTTGACTTGGTAGTTCTTTCCTCTATAGTGGAATTGGAATACATGTTGGCCAATGTTAACATCTACATTAATCTCCTTCATCCAATTGGTCCCAAGGATCATGTCATAGGTGACAGCTTCAGTCACAACTGCCTTTGGGATGGCAAACTGGATATGTCCAAGAGTGATGGTGATGTTTTGAACCTCTCTCAGGGGTTGAGTTTGGGCTCCATCCACTACTATGATGCTGAGGCTAGAAGGTCCATCAATGGGCCATTGAATGCTGTCCAGGAATTTCTTGTCAATGACACATATAGCTGCTCCTGTGTCAATGAGGATTTTCGCCTTTTGGCCTCTGATTTCTCCAAACAGATAGGTGCTGACATGCCTTTCTGCAGCTTGCACTGCTGGGGTTGCTGGTTCTTTTTGAGGGATGGGAACTCTTCCTGTGTAGGGTCTGGTGGATTGCATAATTTGTTTCTTACTCCAGCAGATATCAGTTGAAGGAATTGCAGGAGTGGGACTTCCATCTTGGTTTCCTGGATCTTCTTCCAGGCTTTATTGTAGATGTTCCAGGGCATGTTCTTTGGGATGTATTTCTTCTTGGACTTTGGTGTCTTGGTTTCTGATTCTGGTTCTTCTCCCATATCTTCATCAGCAGATTCTGGTAGAGGATCTTCTCCATTGATAGTAGCTCTAGGAATTAAGGATGAAGGAGACCAGGGGGGTGTATCAACCTGCTCTTCTTCATCTTCATTTCGAATGATTCTTCTGCTGGTTCTTTTTGGTGGCTTCTCAACTGCTTGGGGGTGGCCTACTGCTCTCTTCTTCTTTTCTGCTAGATAGACTGTTTCTTCATATTCAGCCTTGGTTGGGTACAAGACTAGGTCACTGCATTCTTCACTGTCACTCTGCTCATAGTCTTCAACTGGGTGAGATTCTGTCCTCTTGTTGTGGGTATCCTTTCGGTTTGGTGGTTCCAAGTTCCTTGAGCTGTCTTGGTGGTTACATTCAGGAGCATAGTGTCCTTGCTGTCTACACTTGTAGCATTGGATCTCTGCTCTGTCTCTTGAAGAATAGTTTCGACTATCAGAGGATGAGTAGTTCCTCTGGTAATCCCGATTTTCACATGGGGGTACCTTGGCTGGTAGATCCAATTTTCTTGAGGGGGATATGTACCTTGGCTGATATTTCCGATTTTCGTGTGTGGTGTGCCTTTCAATCTTGCTAATCAGTCTGTCTACTTTTGAATTGAGGTCTTGAATCTCATTCTTGTCCTTCTCCCATTCTTTGGTGGGCTTTTCACCTTTAGATTCTCCTTGAAGGATTCCTTGCAGGGCTTTGACTAAGAGGTCCTCTTTGTCTTCTTTCCGATTATCAGTCCAGGTGGTACCATGTTTAACATCAAAGTAACCTTGGGCTGCATCTACTTGCTTTTCAGGCTTTCTGATGAGAGTTCGGACATGTTGAGCAATGTTAGGTGGAATTCCATTCATGAAGGTCCTAGGACCAATGATATCTTTATTGGCTGCATTGAATCTGGCAGCATGCATTCTCTTCTGGATTCTGGTGAAGAAAGCTCTTGGGCATTCTCCAAGATTCATATTCATTCCCTTGATGGATTCTTGAGCTTTGTGGTTGATTTTGTTTCCTGCATACTTTTCAATAATCCAGTATTGTATAGCCTTGTATTGTTCTTCTTCTAATCTTAAATTCTCCATGACATCTCCTAGGTCTGTGTTGACATCATTGCAGTTCTGGTGAAGATGCCTTTGGCTGGCTCTCTCAGTTGTGCCTTGAAGACATTGATTCATCTTTGGGTTGGCAAATCTCTCAGATATAGAGAAATAAAAAAAAGACAAATCTCTCAGAGCTGCTATTCCTTCAATTGCATCTATAAATTCTCTTGGGTCCTCCTCTGGATATTCTGCAAATGTGGGTAGTGTTGTGCCCATTTCGTCATCACTGTCCTCTGATTCTGATTTGGTTTCTGGCTCTGATTCTGAGTTGTTGGCTGTTGATAGGTATGGGCTTGAAGATACTGAAGATCTTAGAGATGGTGCTCTTTTTGTTACTATTCTGAGGAGTCTTGTGGGCTGAGTTCTTGGGGTTGGAGTATCTGGTCTGGGTAAATCAGGAAAGACTCTTGGGGGGAATCTTTCAAGGTGATTTTTGAGGTCTTGGATAGATTGTCAAAGTCTTGATGGGTGTTATCTACTTCATCTTGTGTGAGCTTATTAAAATCTCTGGTTGGTGTAACTACTGGTGGAGAATTTCATACAGTGCTGGCTTCTGCAATGTCAGATCCTTCTGATGCTGAGTGGTATCCAATTCCAGAGGTATTTATTTCTCTTCCTTTCCAAACACTTTGTAGAGCTGAGATTTCTTCTCCTGTAGTAGCTGAGATTGGTGCTATATCAAAGATTGTAGTAGTGCTGGTCTCCAGGTTGAAGGTTGGGATCTGTGAGCTGAAAAGTCATGTAGGTTGCTGGTTTGAAATCTTCCCAGTTGAGCCCTCAAATGTAATGTGCCCGGCTCAATAGAGGCAAATTACAAGGTTGGGAGGCTATGTAGATTGGCTTGAGCCCCCAGTTACTTTGTCAAAAAGCAACAAAATGTTCAGATATTATATAGGTCTGGTACTAGTATTGATGTTTAGTGGTATAATATTCAAGCTGGAGAATTCTGCATGTGATTTCCTAATTTGGTAGCATTCTTTTGTATATGATGGTGGGTAATTCCGTGTGACCCAGGTGCTTGGATTTTTCGAATGTGGTGGATTTCCTTAAAGAGTGGGCTCTCTGGGAATCAGCAATCAGTTATTCCTTAAGGGTGTGGGATCTCTGGATGCATGGTAGTGATCTTTTGTCAATCGGATTCCTTTTCTGACAGATGGCCAATGTGGACAAGACAATTTTTTGGTGGACAGACTAAAAGTGGTGGGTTTCTCAGGTGTGATCTTCGAACAATGCAGTTAAGCAGACAATGTGGCTAAGCGGTCGAGGTGGCTGGTTGAGGCGGATTCTGCGAAGCGCAGCAGATCGGTGGATAAGACAGCAGACTTGAAAATGGTGGCTTATTCTTTAAGTGGCAGACTGATCGGCAGTATATAGTGGATCAGTGGACAAAATGTAGAATAATGTGGATTGGCAGAATGCAGCAGATCAGTAGACAAAAACGTGGACTTGAATGCAGACTCAAAAATGGCAGACTCTTCTTCAGGCTTATTTGGCAAGTGAACCAAAAAGGCGACAAAGTTCTTCACTTGAACTTGGTGGCAAAACTGAGAAATGATGAACTTCTTTGTATCAGAAAGTGGACCAGAGTGGAAATGAGGTACCAAGCTCACAATCTCCTAGAAGAGGCTCTAGAGTGGGCATTTCTCCTAAGTGTTGCAATCTGATCTTTAGGATCAATTGGCTTTTGGCAGGTATATCTCTCATAGTGTTGTAGGCAGACTTGTCTTTTGCTTTGGATTCAATTTAGGCTGAGGTTTATTCACTCTTATCTCTGAGCTATTTTATACATTTGTGGTTGCTATCTGGTTGCTAACTGGCTAACTATAGATTGCTATTTATGGGGTTACAGTCACTGTAAGAGGTTATGGTCACTGTAAGGGGTTCTTCCTACTTTAGCTATTTGAGTTATTTATACAGTTTTCCACAGCAATGGTTGCTGGGCTGGTTACTATTCTATGCTAAGTATTCATATCATCTTGTTCATGTCATCTGACTGAGTTATGAAGTAGCTATGATTTGGTGGTTTGTCACAATATATTTTGTATTCTGGCTCATACACATTGTGTGGTACTCCCTAGACATGAGCAGGGAGTCGGTGCACTAGCCAAGTACTAAAAACCAATATGAGCCTGTAAAACCTGAATCTAGAGATTATGTTGGAATTAATAGATCATATTATATCTTTTGGATTCATCTGCTTGGCATTCTGACTGACAACTACACATGCACATATGTTCCTCAGTTAATCAAATTGGCAAGACAGGAGCAAGTGCACTAGCCGAAGCACTGAAAACAAACATGAGGCTGCAAAAACTAAATTTATTGAATATGTAGTGTAATGTGCCTGGCTCAATAGAGACAAATTACAAGGTTGGGTGGCTGTGTAGATTGGCTTGAGCCCCCAGTTACTTTGTTAAAAAGCAACAAAATGTTCAGGTTTATAAGTCTGGTACTAGTATTGATGCTGGTAGTGGTGTTTAGTGGTATAATATTTCAACAGATATTGATTCAGGGCCTCAGTCTGGGGTCATTGTCATCTTCAGAATCCTCCTCTTCTTCTTCCTCTGTAGTGGATTCTTCACTGCTGACATATTCTTCTTGAATGGTCACCTTTTTCTTTTTCTTTGATGGCTCGAAACTGGTGACCTTGACTTGGTACTTCTTCCCTCTGTAGTCGAATTTGAGTACTTGTTGGCCAATGTTGACATCTGCATTCATCTCCTTCATCCAATTGGTGCCAAGGATCATGTCATAGGTGATAGCTTTGGTTACAACTGCCTTGGAAATGGCAAACTGGATGTGACTCATCTCTCTCTGGTAATTTTCACATTATACAAATTCCACACACACTTTTTGGCACACTTTTCATCATTCTCTATAGAAATCTCATAAGGTGATGGCAACCAAGCAAGGTTCTGGCAAGCATACTGGTGTGGGGGATGGGCCAGCCTTCAGATGGCAGCATGGCAAGGAAGGGATAGGGTTGGGGCCAAGGTTTTTTGGACCATTGATGGGTGGAGGAGTGGGAGGGGGGCAGAAGTCAAGCCAGAAGGCTGGGGATGGTGGAGCAGTGAGCTTTGTGGCAGCTGTCAAGAATGGTGAAGAAGAAGAAGGAGCTGAGAGATGGAAGACAGTGGGGAAGGAGAAGGAGAAGTCTGGAAGTACTGGAGGAGTGCTCTCTAGGGGAGAGAAAGTGGGGGCTGGGGGAGGTGTGACTGGCATAGTGTCTGGGACTGCTGATGGTGGTGTGATGGCCAATCTGGAAAAAAATCCAGATGTGATTGCTTATGGTGGCAAGGGGAGCCAGGGGGGATAGTGGCCAGTGCACAGGGATGATCTGTCAGATAGTGTAATGGGGCTGGTGGTGGTACTGTTACTCAAGAAGTCAATCTCTGAATTCGCAGTCACAGTGAGCTTCCAGGGCCTGATGGTGATAGTGAAGATGGTCTTGGAGCTCCTGGGGAAGCAGCTGGTAGATGTGGCATCAGTGAAGTTCCTGAAGGGGCTAGAGAGTGTCGAGGTTGAATTTGTAGAGGAGAAATACCTAGTGGAGGCACTGTCAAAAGGGATTACTGTGGGTAAGATTGTGGTACCAATATTGGGGATATTGTTGATATCAGCTTTCAGATGTAGGAGGGAATAACATTCAGAATAGGAGATGTGGAGGTGAGGCTGAGGGTGGTGGGAAACAGAGAAGGCAAGTGACTGGCCAAGGGCACTAAAGTGGGATCCAGTTGAGTACAAGGTATCGAGGGTAAGGGGGATGGAAGAGAAGGAAGAGGATCTACTGACAGCACTATGGGAGCTGGAAGGGACTGTGGAGCAGAGAGTGAAGGCCTAGAAGGCTTTTGAGGAAGCAACAGTAGTGAAGGAGATTGATGGCAGGAAGGTGCAAGTGGATAAGAGGGCATGGGAGAGGAAGCAGGAGAGGCAGATGCAGAAGGATCAGTTGGCAAACTTTAAGGAGAAATGGGTGCAGGGATGGTGCCTCCTCCAGATTTCACTGGTGGTCTTGGTGGCCTTGAGAATCCGCAGTATACTCCTTGGCAGAAGAAGGTTATTGGAGAGTATGAACCTGAGTTCTTCGTTGATCTGGATGAGGAGGAGGGGGACCAGCCTGGAATGTGAGTATCCTTGAATGATGTCCTGGGGCAAGTGACTGAGAGGGAGGATGTGGTGATGAAGGGGATACAGCATATGAGTTTTAGAGTTTCTGACATCACACTTGGAGGAGTGGTGGTTGGGGTGGAGGGAGAGAATACTGGTGTAGTTGAGGGAGGGGATTCTGAGGGCAATGGTGGACCCAAGGAGGGCAAGAGGCCCATGACCCCAGGTGCTAGTTGTATTGGGGGAGTGGGATAGCTGCTGGCCATGCTCAATGACCTGGCAGCAGACAAACTTACAGAGGTAGAATTCTGGGTCCTGGGGGGAGCAGAGTGGCAGGGAATCTTAGGGAGAGAGGGAGTGGTGGAATAATTGTTGACCAAGGTGATGGCGATCTTGGTGGCAGAGAAGGGATATGAGGTAGATGCAAAGAGGGAAGCTGAGCTGAGTAAGGAGACTGGGTGGGGGGTGGAAGATTGTTGGGTGATGAAGGATGGGGCAGAATTGTGGAAGTCAGTCTGTGAAGACAATAGAGAAGAGGCAGGGGAGAAAGATGATGAGGATGCTTGGAAGGTGGCAGCTACATTGATAAGAAAAGAGATTGAGGAGGATGAAGTAGAGGCAGAGCATATCTTGAACCTATCTAGAATGGACATCAAGCTGGAAGTTTGAAGGAGCTAGGAGAGCAATTATATCTACAAACAATTTTTTCTATGAATGGTACAATTAATATATTGTCTTTGAATGTCAATGGTCTGTGGAGTGCAAGGTGATGTCAGAATATGTTTGGATGGCTCTGAGGCTTAGAAGTAGATCTTTTTCGGCTGCAGGATGTGAGATATGAAGAGGAGGAGAATAGGTTGTTGCTTGGAGGGTCGCCAGTGATAGACTTTCATCTTGGAGATGGAATGGAGAGTCAATGAGGCTTTGGTCTGGATCTCTGGCCAGCAGGGTGGCAGGGTGTTGGAATCAGCAAGGAGTGGGATTGGGCAGGCATATGGGCATGGGGGGCTGAGGTGAATAAGTGGATCCCTCCAAAGTTCTGAGTGGTGTGGTGGAGGGTTATGAGGCGAAATGTCATGCTGAACTTTAGGGCAGGACATTTGGTTGCAGGAGGGGACTTCGAGTGCGAAGAGTGCATGGGGGTGGGGCAGGCTGGTGGAGTGGTGCAGACCCCAGAGCATTGGCTTGGGGAGTGCAAAGTGTTGGAGGACAATTGGAGAGAGGTGGGGTGGCAACTGGGTAGTGTTAATGAAGGGCGAGTGCAGGGGAGGTGGGATGTACTCTGGGCAAGAATGCTTGGGGGAGTAGGAAATGAGTGGCTCACATTGGGGTGGATTGTCGCGGTGTGGGTAGGAATGTCAGGTCACTGGCTAGCAGTGTTTGAGGAAGGAAGAAAGTCGACACAGGAAGAGAAGATGGCAAGGTGGTGGTGGTTGATGAAGGATATTCTGATGGGTTGGCAGAGGGGATGGGGTCCTGGAGAAGGGGGCCGTAGGAAGTTAGTGGAAGTTATATGTAGTAAGAGTGAGGGCCGAGTACAGGTGATAGGAAATGAGGTATTGTTTGAGAGGGTCGGGGTAGGAGAGAAACCAAGTGAAGGAGTGGAGTAGCGAGGTGAGAGATGGGGCTGCCGATGTGGTATGAGGACAAGTGTAATGTTTAGACAGGTGTTAGGTAATAAATGAGGCCACGGCCTATAGAGAAAAA
>RQIL01022999.1:0-19122 GCA_003951145.1 Jimgerdemannia lactiflua | reverse complement strand
AAAATCTGCTGAGTGCATTGGTTTATTTACTCAACAGATCCACACTGGGTGTACAACTATGAGATAACTGACAAAGAAAGGATAGTAGCCTCAGAATACTCTATGTCTAACCCACCACTTACTGGACATGGCTCCAGCAGTTCAAGTCAAGTTGCTCATTGGTCATGACTCCAGCAGTTTGAGTATCTGTTTACCAGATACCTACTCTAAGCAACAAGACCTACCTTGAGCAAAAGATCATAGAGGCCTGGCTTTCTCTCCCCCCCCTACCAGATAGTGCTGAAGCCCCACCCTTGATCTGAGCCCCATCCCAGATGGAAACAAAGAAAGCAAGGGTATACCAGACACCTCTAAAAGAGGTGAAGATCAATGCCAAGGACCCATACTCCATGGGTCAGTGACACAGATGCTGGGACACTGGTACCTATGGCCCAAACGAGACACTAGTCTTGGGAATCTTGTGGCTTGTTGACTTGTGGAATGCTTGGCTTATTGATTTGGGAACCAAAAGGGGGCATAACCATCATACCAGTGATGCATGATAGCTGAAGGTACTAGGGAAACTTGCTGGAGACTTGGAGACAAGGAATAGAGACACTGAAACCCCTCCTCCTAAGGGGTGGTGCCTTGAAGATATTGACATTAGATATACTTCTTGTTTGACATAGATCTTGAATGCTTAAATCTACCCAGCATCTGAAGATCTGTACCAGCAATGGAGGCCTTGGCAGAATCTTGACAGGAACTTGGAACTGGAGCTAGTATGATGAATATTTGGCCAAAACGGATCCCAATAGTGTGAGGAGAGACTCTCAGGGGCAGGGAACTCAGTACACCTATCAGGGCCCAGTGGTTATATATTGAAGTTACCTTCAGAAGAGTGATGTTTTTCAAAAGGGTGGCTTAGCTGTGGAGCTTGGGAAAGTGGTAGTAGAAAGAGAGTCTGGACTTGAACAATGTAGATTGGTGGTATATGGCAGATCAGTGGACAAAATATGGTGAACTTCTTTGAAAATGGCAAACTTCTCTTCAGGCTTATCTGGCAAGCAAACCAAGAACTTCTTTATATTAGAAAGTGGACTGGAGTAGAAATGAAGAAAGCTCACAATATTCTTTTAAAGGTGACACATTGGCAGACATATCTCCTAAGTATTGCAATCCAATCTTTAGGACCAAGGGGCTTTTGGCAGGCATTTATCCAAAGTATGTTTGGCAGACAGACTTGTCTTTTACTTTGAATTCAATTTCAGACTAAGGTTTATTTACTCTTATTACTGAAGTATTTTATACATTTGTGGTTGCTATCTGATTGCTATCTGGCTAATTATAGAATGCTATTTATATTGGGTATTTCTAGTTTTGGTACTAGTGTGCAGGTCCAGCACAGGTGTGCAGGTCCAGTACAAGTGTACAGGTCCTGCACAGATATATCTTTTCTGGTAGTCTGACTATTTATACAGTTTTTCCAAAGCAATGGTTACTGTGCTGGTTATTATACTAAGTATTCATATCATCTTATTTATGTCATATGACTAGGTTATAAGGTAGCTACATTTTTGGTTCATTATATCAGCCCTCACTAAAGGATGGTCAGACTCAGACCATCCTTTAGTCATTATTCCAGTAAGCATAGACATCTTTAGTATCAATACTTGCACCATTGTCTTCATCTGTATCTGGATAACTTCACTCTACTGGTTCTTCATCTTCTTCTGGGAATAGGATTTTGACATGGTTGATGATGCTCAGGTAGGTGGCTATATTCATTCCTCATATGTCATACCAGGAGAACTGGGCCTGTATCAAAGCTATGGTGTTTTATTTATAGAGTGTGTGGAGTCTGTCTGCAGCAGTAATATCCCTTCTTGATAAACCTATGGTATTCCTGATATAAGTTTTCTCTGGGGCTGGGAGGTTCTGCATTTGTTCACCAATTGCATAGTGTGATTGAGGTTGATGAACTTGAAGCAAACATCTGGCTAGGATAAGATTCTCTTGATGAATCTGAATCTTTTAGAGAGTATTTCCATTGACTTCTCGAAATTGGGGCAGAGGGACTGGCAGTGATTGGAATGAGCTGAGAACAAGGGTCTGGAGGTATTGATCTATCCTCTGAGTCATGGTTGGTGCAGATATATCTTAAGGTGATTGATGTAAACTGGTATTCTCAAGACACATCCATCCATACTTCTTATAGATGCTAGTTCCTCTGATGTTGTGTACAAGATATGGTCCTTTCCATTTCAGTTCCAGTTTGGCAGCAAAGTTTTTTTCTATCATACTTCTCCAAACTAGGACTTGATCGCCAACCTTGATTTTCTGATTCTTCTACTTTTGGTCATAATACTTCTTTTATCTCTCCTGGGCCTCGATAATCAAATTTTGGATATCTTTTCGCAGCTGATCTCCTTTTTCAAGAAGCTTTCTGAGGTTCTCATAATCAGTAGTTCTGGTCTTCTTAGTAAACATCATTTCAAAGAGCTTTTATTTGATTGAGGCAGCAGGGGTGTTTTGGATTTCCCATAGGATTTCAGATAAGCAAAGATCCCAAATGGTAGGATTAATCTTGGGAAGTTCTTTCTTGATGGTCTAGTTCATTCTTTCAGTCATTCCATTGGTTTGTAGATGATAGAAGGTGGTTCTTTTCAGGTAGATCTTATGAATTTGTGTATAACTTGAGATTATATTATTTACAAATTCAGTTCCTTAGTTAGTGATGAGTTCTTCAGGGGGTCTATATCAGAGGGTGAGGTCATAAAGGTGTTCAACAATGGTCAGGGCATCTGCAATCTCCATGGGGTATGCTTCAGACCATTTGGTCATATGTTCAACAAATATTAGGATATATCTATTTTGTTTTGGTTTTACTTGCAGGGGTGTGATTATATCTACTCCCTATCTTTGAAAGATGTGAGTTGGTGGGGGAATCAGTTGCAGAGGGGCTTGATAGTTCTTATTTCCTTGATACTTCTGGCAGATGTTACACTTCTGGATAATGTCTTGGATTTGTATTCTGAGGTGGGCCCAATGTTGATAATCTTTTTAAATCTTATCTTCTGTATTTGTCTGTCCTTAGTGAGCTTTCTGGTGTTCTTGTCAGATGAGATCTTCTTGCTCCTTGATGGTCATGGGAACTTCTTTGAGAGTGCAGTTCCAAGGTACATCCTTCCTTTAGTTCATTGGATTATGCAGGAAAGAACATCAACATTGTTGTGAGTCCTTCTTGCTTTGTGGATGATGTTGATTTCATAATCTTGAACAATAAGGATCCATCAGTCAAGAATTCCAGTGGGGTCTTTTTGATATAGTAACCATTTGAGAGCTGCATGGTCTGTGATCAGAGTGAACTTTCTTCCAATAAGGTAATGTTTGAACAGGATGACCACCCATATAACTGTAAGGCATTCTAATTTGGTGCTCCCATAGTTGGTCTGCTGCTTGTTGGTGACTCTGCTTGCATAAGCTATTACATAGTGCTGTTTCTCAGATCCTTCTTGTGTAAGAATAGCTCCAAGACCATTCTTGGATTTATCAGTGTACAGAATGAAAGATTTCTGCAGATCTGATCAGACTAGGATTAGTGCTGAGGTCAGACAATGTTGTAGTTTTTGGAAGGTTTCTTCTTGTGGTTCTTTCTTTTAGAAAAGACTCCTTTCTTTAGCAGGGTTTGGATAGGGGCAGAGATTTCAGCAAATCCCTTAATAAATCTTCTGTAGTAGGATGCAAGCATCAGGAAGGATAGTCCTTCCTTTGGTGTCTTGGAAACAGAGAAGTTGTTGACCTTTTCTATCTTTTGGGGTCTGCATGTATTCCATCTTTAGAGACTATGAATCTGAGAATTTCAAGCTTCTGTTTATCAAGGTAGTACTTTTTGGAGTTGAGCCTCAGGTGGTTTTATTGAGTGAGTTTGAAAAACTCTTCAAGGTCTTGTAGGTGGTCTTTGAAATTTACTGAGTAGATGTTGGAATCATCTATATAAACAATCAGGCAGTAGTGGATGAGGGGGGCATATACTGAGTTCATCATTTGCTGAAAGATTGGGGGTGTATTATAAAGTCCAAAGGGAATTTGAAGATATTCAAATAATTTTTCTAGGACAAGAAAAGCTGTCTTTTGAATGTCTTTTGGGTCCATTGGTATCTCATGGAATCCTGGAATAGGTCCATACTACTGAAGTATCTTGCATTTTGTAGCTGGTCCAGAAGGTCATCAATTTGGAGCAAGGGGTATACATCTTTTTTAGTTACTATATTGAGTTTCCTGAAGTCTACAATAAGTCTCCATCCTCCTTTCTTTGGTACTATAAGTATAGGACTAGCCCAAGAGCTGGTAGAGGGTTGGATGACTCCATTATCTAAGAGTTCATATATGTGTTCTTTTTCAAATGTCTTCAAGTAGTAAGGTATTCTGTATGGTTTCTGTTGGATAGGTGTTGTATTTTCTGCATTTATACTGTAGTGGTATGATGGGTTGTATGGCAGGTTGCTATAGTCTGTAGTGAAGATGTTTTGATATTTATGAAGAAGTTCAGTCAATTTTTATTACTGCTAAGGTGTCAATTCTTCTCCAATATTTATAGAAGGCTTCACTTTCTCCTGGGTCACAGAGGGGTCTTTCCTTTCTTCTGTGATCTTTTGCCATTTCCCTGTAAGTTTAATTTATAAACTTCTCTGTATATTCAGTTAAGGTAAGGTACCAGGTGTCCAATAGTGGTTCCTTTTGGCAGGATGATGTTTTCCCAGCTTGTGTTGGTTGCTCAGGAGTGTACTGGATTTATCTTGTTAGGGAATGTGTATTATTTTATATACAGATTTCTTATTTCTTCATTTGGTTCAAAGAAAGGATTCCTGGGGTCTAGTGGTGCAAAGATTTCATTGGTGGTTTGCTCTTCTGGTTTAAGGATGTAATTCTTGTGAGGTTGGCAGAAAACCTACTGAGGGGCATTTACTTTGAATCAGCTGATCTGCTTCCTTCTTGTCTGAGCTTCCAAATCCTTTAGTTTGGCTAGTATCTTAAGTGAGTTTGGTTACTTCCTGCAACTGAGAAGTCTTGGACTGCTTGTGTGATTTTGTCTCCTTTGTTGATTCAGATCTATTCCCCACTTCCATTCCTTAGGATGACTTTGATTTCGCCTGTGTATCCTGGATCAATAGTTCCTCCTTCAGTAGAAAGTACTTTGAGGGCTAGTCCAGACCTTGAGGTCAGCTGGATGTAAGTTCCTTTTGATGGCTGCATGGCAAAACTGGTTCTGATGAGCATTGTATTTTTAAGGCCTATAATGGTATCATAAAGGCTGCTGAGATCATAGCCAACATCTTCTTGGTGTTCTATTTTCGGTGAAATTACATTGGGATGAAGCAGGGTGAACTGTGTAATATTCTTGCCAAGTGTAGGCTGTCCATGGGCTGAGGCTCCTGTGGCTTTGGACCTCTAACCTCTGATGTCTAGGTGTGGCCTTCTTGCTCCAGTAGAGGGGTCTTGAAGATAATTGATTCCTCTTTTTCCAGTGGGGTCCAGGGTTCCATGAAATTGATGGCATCATCTATCTATCCTTAGTAAGTTGTATGGTAAATGAGGGCCAGGATATCTTCTCCTAGGGCATATATCTTAAGGACCTTCCTTGAAGGCTTCTTCTTTTTCTCCTTTTGAATCTTTTCTCAGTTATCTCATATGTGTACAATTACATCCTTACTGAGATGGATCTTTTCATGTTAACAAGGCCAGCATCTGGGATGCTTTCCATGATAACAATATCCCATGGCTTGGAAGTGCTTCTTTCTTTCTTCAATTTCTCCTAGCTTCTAGAATCTGCATCCATTCACATCATACTTGGGTGGAAGAGTAGAGAGGGGCTTTACTTCAGTTTGAGTGAAGAATCCGACTCCATTTCTTCTCTTTACAAGTGTAGTAACTGATTCTTGGAATGAGGTTCCTTCTGCAATAATTTTTAGGGATTTCCTTTCAATAGGTGGTCTGGACTACTGGTCCAGTATATGGCATTGAAAGCAGTAGTCTCTTGGAGAGTGGAAAACGACCTGATGGGGGCATCTGCCCATTCTAAAGACTTTTTCTTAGTGAGTTTTGGGCCTTGGGATAACTGGCTGTGAGCTGAGTCCAGCTTCTTCTTTACTCCAGGAGGTGTCATCATTTTCTCCTTCTTGTGGTACCCAATTCAGATCATCCCATGTAACAATAGCAGGGAGCTCTTCATTTTCAGAAATGCCATCACCTTCTTTCTCTAGTAGTTGGTCCCAAATTGTTTGTACTTGTGCTGCTTCAATTTCAGGATTGAGTATAACTTGTGCATGGCTTTTCAGATGAGTAATGTAGAGGCATCTCTTCTTTTTTCTCCTGCAGTCAGGGCATATAGTGCCAGGACTTTTTCGAATTCCCACATGTCTGGATGAGCATTCTTCGTATTTCTGTCTTTGGAGGCATTTGGTGCATCCCCCAGCTTCTCCAGCAATGGCTCTGATTGTATTGGGGATAGTATCTTATACCCACACATTATCTTCTGGTCTATATTCTACCATATTGATTGAGGGCCTCAGTCTGGGGTCATTGTTATTTTTGGAGTCCTTCTCTTCTTTCTCTTCTATAGTGGACTCTTACTGCTGGCATATTCTTCTTGAATGATCATTTTCTTCTTTTTCTTTGATGGCTCAAAACTAGTGACCTTGACTCAGTACTTCTTTCCTCTATAGTCGAATTTGAGCACTTGTTGACCAATGTTGACATCTGCATTCATCTCCTTCATCCAATTGGTGCCAAGGATCATGTCATAGATAACAGCTTTAGTTACAACTGCCTTTTAGATGGCAAACTGAATGTGTCCAAGAGTGATAGTGATGTTTTGGACTTCTCCAAGGGGTTGAGTGCAGGCTCCATCAGCAACTATAATGCTGAGGCTAGAGGGTCCATCAAGGGCCATTAAATGCTGTTCAGGAATTTCTTGGTAATGACATATATAGCTACTTCTGTATCAATGAGGATTTTCGCCTTCTGGTCTCCAATTTCTCCAAACAAGTAGGTGCTGACATGTCTTTCTGCAGCTTGTACTGCTGGGGTTACTGGTTCTTCTTGAGGGATGGGAACTCTTCCTGTGTAGGATCTGGTGATTCACAACAATTTGGTTCTTACTGCAGCAGGTATCAGTTAAAGAAACTGCAAGAGTGAGACTTCCATCTTGACTTCTTAGATCTACTTCCAGGCTTCATTGTAGATATCCCAGGACATGGTCTTTGGGATATACTTCTTCTTGGATTTTGGAGTCTTGGTTTTCAATTCTGATTCTTCTCCCATATCTTCATTAGCAGATCTGGAGATCTTCTCTATTAATAGTAGCTCTAGGGATGAAGGTGAAGGAGAATGGGGGAGTATATCAACCTGCTCTTCTTCATCTTCATCTTGAATGATTCTTCTGCTTGTTCTTTTGGGTAGTTTTCCTTCTACTTTGGGGCAGCCTACTGCTCTTTTTCTTTTTTCTACTAAATAACTATTTCTCCATATTCAGTCTTGGTTGGGTACAAGTCTAGGTCACTATATTCCTCACTATCACTCTACTCATAGTCTTCAACTGGGTGAGCTTATGTTCTTTTGTTGTCAGTATCTTTTTGGTTTGGTGGTTCGAAATTCCTTGAGCTGCCTTGGTTGTTACATTCAGTGGCATAGTGTCCTTACTGTCCACACTTGTAGCATTGGACTTGTGCCTTATCTCTTTAAGGATAGCTTCAACTATCAGAGAATGGATAATTCCTCTGGTAATCCCGATTTTCATGTGGGGGGTACCTTGGCTAGTATTCTGATTTTATTGAGAAGGATATCTTGACTGATAGTTCCTATTTTTGTATGTGGTGAGCCTTTCAATCTTCCCAAACAGTCTGTCCACTTTTGAATTGAGATCTTGAATCTCATTCTTGTCCTTCTTCCATTCTTTGGTAGACTTTTCTCCTCTTATTTCTCTTTGAAGAATTCCTTGCAGGATTTTGACCAAGAGGTCCTTTTTGTCCTCTTTCTGATTGTTAGTCCAGGTGGTTCCTTGCTTGACATCAAAGTATCCTTAGGCTACATCTGCTTGCTCTTCAGGCTTTTTAATGCCTAGGGTTTGGATATGTTGAGCAATATTGAGTAAGATTCCATTTATGAAGATCATTGAACAGATGATGTCTTGATTGGTAGCATTGAATCCAGCAGCATGCATTCTCTTCTGGATTCTGGTAAAGAATACCTTAGGGATTTTCCAAGGTTCATCTTCATTCCCATAATGGATTCTTAGACTTTGTGGTGGGTTTCATTTCCTGCATTATTTTTATGATACAGTGTTGCATGGCCTCATATTGTTCTTCTTCTGATCTTGCATTCTCCATGACTTCTCCTAGGTCTGTATTGCAGTTCTGGTGAAGATACCTTTGGCTGGTTCTCTCAGTTGTGCCTTGATGATATTGATATATCTTTGGGTTGATGAATCTCTCAGGGCTACTATTCATTTGATTGCATCTATAAATTCTTTTGGATCCTCCTCTGGATATCCTGCAAATGTAGATAATATTGTTCCCATTTCATCATTACTGTCTTCTGATTCTATTTTGATTTCTGAATCTGGTTCTGAGTTGTCGGCTGTTGATGGGTATTAGCTTGAAGGTGCAAAGTATCTGAGAGATAGTACTCTCTTTGGTACTATTCTGGAGAGTCTTGTGGGTTGAATTGTTAGGATCAGAGTAACTAGTCTGGGTAGGTAAGAGAAGACTCTTGGAGGGAATCTTTCAAGATAATTGTTGAGATCTTGGACAAGATTGTTAAAGTCTTGATTGGTGTTATCTACTTCATCTAGTGTGAGCTTGTCAAAATCTCTGATTGGTATATCTACTGATGGAGGATTTTGTACAGTGCTGGCTTCTGCAATGTCAGATCCTTCTGATGCTGAATGGTACCCAATTCTAAAGGTAATTATATCTCTTCCTGTCCAAATGCTTTGTAGTCCTGAGATTTCTTCTTCTGTGGTAGCTGTAATTGGTACAGTATCAAAGATTGCAGTGGTGCTGGTCTCTGGGTTAAAGGTTGGATTCTATGAGCTGAAAAGTCACACTAATTCTTTTGAGAATATTTCCAGTTGATCCCCCAAATGTTATATGCCAGGCTCAATGGAGGCAAATTACAAAATTGGGCAGCTGTGTAGATTGGCTTGAGTGCCCAGTTACTTTGTCAAAAAGCAACAAAATGTTCAGATATTTGGTCAAATACTTGATGTTTAGTGATATAATATTCAATAGCTGGAGACTTCTGCATGTGATTTCCTAATTTGGCAGCATTCTCAGGTTGTGCATGTGAATGGGTTTCCTTCTTGAACAATGAACAATGGGTAATTTTGTGATCTGGGTGGTTGGATTTCTCAAATTTGGCAGATTTCCTTAAAAGCACAGGCTCTTTGGGTATTGGGTGATCAGTTTCCTTAAGAGTGTGGGTTCTCTGAGAATCCATGACTTGGGTAATTAGATTTCTGACTTAATCAGATGAATGAACTAAAAGTAGTGGGTTTCTTAGGTGCAGTCTTCAGATGATATGGTTAAGTAGATAATGTAGATAAATGGTCAATGTGACTAAGTGGGCAATGTGGCTAAGTATATAATGTGGTTTTACTTGAATAATGCAGTTTGAACAAAGTGGATTCTGCAAATTGTGGCAGATCAGCAGATAAAAATGTGGCAGACTTTTCTCTTGAAAATAGAGCAGCTTATTCCCTAAGTAGCATACTTGAATAATGTGGATTGGTGGTACATAGCAGATTGGCAGACAAAATATGGTAGACTTCTTTGAAAATGGTGAACTTCTCTTCAGACTTATCTGGCAAGTGAACCAAGAACTTCTTTATATTGGAAAGTGGACTGGAGTGGAAATAAAGAAAGCTCATAATCTCTTTTTAATAGTGACTTGTTGGCAGGCATATCTCTTAAGTATTGTAACCCAATCTTTAGGACCAAGGGGCTTTTGGCAGACATTTCTCCTAAGTGTGTTTGGCAGGCAGACCTGTCTTTTGCTTTAGATTCAATTTCAGACTGAGGTTTATTCACTCTTATCACTGGAGTATTTTATACATTTGTAGTTGCTATCTGGTTGCTATCTGGCTAATTATAGAATACTATTTATGTCAGATATTTTTGGTTTTGGTACTAGTGTGTAGGTCCAGCACAGGTGTGCAGGTCCAGTATAAGTGTCTAGGTTCTGTATAGATATACATATCTTTCTGATAGTCTGACTATTTACATATATAGTTTTCCACAGTAATGGTTGCTGTGCTGGTTATTATATTAAGTGTCTATGTTATCTTATTCATATCATCTGGCTAGGTTATAAGGTAGCTACATTTTTGATTTGTTACACTATATATATAATACTTATATATATTAGTTGTTGATATTTAGCTGCAGTTATTTGACTAAGATTTAAAATTCCAATAGAGAATTTTTTGAGTGCAGAATATTAAGGAACAAGCTGAATGCAGAGATCTAGCTCCAGTATAAGCAGGTTTGCCATACATACATTAAATGAACTCTTGATAAATTAAGAGTTAGATTGACCAGATATCTTTTTTCACTAAATGAAGCATATTAGACATAATTATAGAATAAATATTTGTAAGAGATATTTCCATTATATATTCCGGAGTTTGGTTGACAGATGATATGATTGTTAGTAAAATAAAATTATTCAAAAACAAGCATATTTAATATGTACAGTTAGTCTCTACAATTTATACTCTTGAACACTCTTCTTAGCTATTTTATATTTGCCTTTCAAATTGTAAATCTGTGCATTTACAACTACTCCCTACATTTTAGGAACTGTTTGTAGAGAATATATCTTATCAAGGCATGAAAATTGCAAGCAAGGGGCCATATATTTTGAGCAGGCTTGATTTATACATATCAGACAGATCAAATATATCTCTGAATAATTAAACATGAAGAATATAACTACTGGATAGCAATCATGAAGTTTGCCATCTGGTCTGTACATAATAATACCACTACAAAATATATTCATAATCAGCTATCAAATAATTAAATTTTTATCTAAACAATTTTGTAATCACAAATATTATCTTTTTCCTGCTACAGATAATCTGCAAATTACCCTGACATATATCTATGATATAGAACTACTTTTGCTTATGGAAGGAGTCTTTTTCAGTCTCCTTGAGAGTCCCTTTCATAATTGGAAAATATGCAATTACTGAGAATGCATTTTGTGAGTATGTTTGCTGAATACATTTAGGAAGATTACCAATAGAAATATATAGTGGATACATTTTGGTGCAACCAAGCAGATCACAATATATTTGATTAATCCCAAATAATACCAGAATTACTGTTGCACTAAGTGGGAGTTTCTTCTATAGTTTAGAAAAAGAATTATAGTCCACAAATAGTGAGTATACTGACTGATCACCTGCAAACTTAAAATTAATTATTATTTTACCTATGTTTGCTACCAAAAATCACTCTAATATCTCTTGGAGTACTTTCATAAACCATCTTCTATATAGTATTTCTCTGCTTTAAATTTTATATTGTTCTTGAATAAAGTATTTAATATCAGTTTATGCAAAACAGTAAATAAATCTCAAAAGAACAGCATATATTTACCAGTCTAAGTTTGGATATATAAGTAATATTGTAATTGAAGAACTAATTTGAAAAAGAGAATTACTGAATATACATTGATTTAACAGGAAAATTAACTGTTTAATTACATACTACTCAATTTTCAGCTACAATATCTAAATGTTTTATCATCTCTCTTGAGTTCATCAACTGGAGGGGCCTATTCACTATTGAAATTTTACCATCTGCAAATATATTAAGAAGTTCATTTGCAATCTTTCAGAATATATTTCTACTTCAAAACAATAGATTGTGAGTCAAATTTCTTCAAGAATATAAAGAATTGTTTGCATCAGTTGTAGATACTCATTCAAGTTTAAAAATAAATTCATTAGGCTATATAAGTACTTTCTTACTATAGATAATCTGACCACTAGTTGGTTCATAGATGATATGATCCTTGCTGAACTCCAATATAGTAGATGGGCTTCTCTGATCTTAAATTAAATTGTTATTCTCCCTTAATAATTGTCTTTTCTCTTGAATTAAATTGTTATTTTGGCTGAATAATGAGCTTTCCTGCTCTTAAATTAAAGATAGGCCATCACTGCTGATATTATCTTAAATTATATATATGCTAAGCATAATTATCTGAAATCTTCAAAGTTCATTTACATAGATTGCTCAAATTTGAAATATGTGTGGAATTCAAAATTAACTCATGAACTATGAATGAATTCATGGACAATGGTAGTGTAATGTTAAAGTTATTAAAATCTTGACAAACTGGAAATTCAAGGATGAACTTATTATTCTGATATCATATAAGTACATTGTGCATCTTGCAAATATATTGAGTCAATCCTGAGGCAGATTTGCACTTTAGGTTATAATATAAGCAAGAAAGCTTCATATTGATATTAGGTTTGAAGTAGGGAAGAATTTGAAGAATAATATGAATTTTAATAGTAAGTTTGCAAATACAAAACAGAGTGACCTAAAATGGAATTCTTTAAATTCTTTATCTGATTGGCTTTTCTTAATGTGCTTGCTTAGCATACTTGCTTAATGTGCTCTTATTTAATATATGCTTGTTTAATATACATATATTTTATTGTATTAACCAAACTCATTATATGTATTATTATATTAACTAAATATAAGTAAGCAAGCTTTATATTCACTTATTAGACTTTCTAACATCTGTATATATATATCCATTATGAATATTGCAGATATAAAAAGAGGTCTTCACCTGAAAGAATCATGTCTTTTCTTACTCCATCTCTCCTATAATCTCTTAATGCCTAAAGACAACAGATTGTATTCTAAGACAAACAAAATGCACACTAGTACAAACAATAAGTACTAAGCCATGAATAATGTGTACCAAGTTATAAAAAAATCACCTCAGTTCTGTGAAACTAAGGAGTAGCAGACTACAGACAGACTATACCAGACCATAAAGGTGTGCAAAATCAAGCAGACCACAGACAGGCTACACCAGACCACAAAGGTACATGAAACCAAGCAGACTATATCATATCTGGACAAGGTCAATACTAGTAAGTTTGTAACTTCCAACTTTAATAAGAGAGTAGCCAAATAGCAAAAGACTGTGCAAGATCAAGGTGAAGGCAGAGTTGGTGAATAAAGTGGAGATGGTAAACAAGTTAGGGATGATAAATGACCTGAGCTTATAATTCAGGATGATGAGGTGTTTCTGTACAGTTCAGGTGATGAGGTGCTTTTGGATGAAGAGGTACTTCTGGATGATGAGGAGCTTCAGAATAATAATGTGGAGACTTATTCAATCAGATATATAGAACAGATGATTAAGTAAAGCAGGAAAAGAAATAGTTAAGTTGTTTTTGGAAATGAATATTATAGTTTGTATATTATAGCTTATTCATGAATATGAATTAAATTTTCCTAACATAATTTAGCAAATCCATGGGCATCAGTGACCTCTGCCAAAAATACAAAATTAATGAAGTAATCTAGAAGCTCAGAGTGGACATGCTTCTTCATCATCTTTTCTTTGAAGATCTTTTTCCAAAGTACAATAGTAATCTAAAATCAGATATTGTCATTAAAATTTTGAAGGATATGGGCTTTAAGACCAAAGACAGCAATAGTTTAATTTATACTATAGTGAGTGTTTTATTCACATTCTGTTTATATATTTATTTGGTAGTTCACAAACTCAACCATTTTCATTTTCATTTAAAAAATAGTTACATCATCAGATTATGGTCTGATATTCTCACATTCATGAAGTCTTTAATAAAAAGTTCAATCAAATCTTCTCTGATATAGAACAGCTGTCTATAGCTCTAAAAGATCTTACTTATGTTCACCAATAAGCAGTACAACATTTGCATGTCTGGAATAATTTCATTTATCTGAAGAATAATAAGGGTGAGCTCAGCAAGCCATTCTATAGCAACTATATATAAAGTAACCACTCTATTTCATATTCTTCAAATGGACACCTTAGTTAACAAACATATTTCAAAAAGATAAATATTGTAATATAGCAGATGCTAAACTTAGCAAGTATGTCAGATTTCTTTATCTTGAATTCTTGTCTTTTTGACTTTCAGAGTCAGTAGTTCCATAAGGCCAAATGTGTTAAAGAGGTAATCCCAAAGGTCCTTTATCAGTATACTTATTCTTTATCCTAACATTTTTGATCTGAGGTTTATTCACTTGAAGATACTGGGGCATTTATACAATTTTGCTAGCTATGAGATAGCCGCTAAGCTACATAGCTAAGTTATGAGTCATTTAGAAAATATCAAAATATTTTGACAAAGTCGATATACTATACTATATTGGGACTCTCAATCTTGAACATTTCAAAATATTTAGAAAATGTTGAGATTGGAGACTGCTAATTATATGGCTATACTAATTTGGAACTGGGTGCAATTAAGTGTCTATTCCTTATTTCCTTTTTCCAAGTTCAGCTATACCATCAAATCTTCCTCTTGTATAGATGATTTTATCCCTGAAGCACCTATTTAAACTCCCAGGCTTCAACTGTCTGTATGGTCTTGTACTGTGCAATTTGTTGTATTACTATTTCCCAATAGTGTCACCTTACTAACTTGAAGTCTGTAGGGGTTACTCCTTGCAGATGAGCTAGTACTGGTTCATCATCTCAAAATAGCTTATGAATCCTCTTAGTAATAGTGATCTGAGAATAGAAGAGCTGACATTCTGCAATCTAATTTTCTTTAGTCATCTCTGAGTTCTGGTTGAGTATTTGTCTAAGCTTGAAGTACTCTTGGAATTCCATTTGATGGTGGTAGGCCTTAAAGTGTGAAATCCAAGAAAGATAAGTCTGCACAATACTTTGAATACTGTCATAACATTTCTCTATAGTTGGAGGTTCTGTAGTGTGCCATTGTCTCTCTATGGCTCTTTAGGCAGCATTAGTAATCTTGAGTACTATTGAGGTGCTTTGGATTTTGGCCATAGTACTTCTTGAGTCAGTTTCAATGGATGGTAGTGGGGATTATTGTGCCTGAGAGCTTTTGTAGCCAGAAAGTGGTTCCTTTTATATCTTGCACCAGATAAGATCCCTCCCACTTGTGCTCTAGTTCTTATAATCAAGAAACTTCTACCATGTTCTGATATACCAGAACTTCATCTCCTATCTTGATAATCTCTAGGAGCTTGTGAGTCTTTTCTGCATTGTTCTGTTGCAGTGCCTGTACCATGGTTATGTAATCCTCAGCCCTTTTTCTAATTTGATATAATCTCCATATCTCTATCTACGCAGTTCCAGATTGCATCATTACTTGCTGACAATCTTCCATTAGAACTTTCTTTGCTGAATAGCATTTCCCAAGGTATAAAATAGGTGCTTTGTGATCATATATCCCACAGAGTAGATAATGCTATTGGAAGATAGTAGTCCCAGTTTCCATATTTATCACAGATCTTAGCAATGACATTCTTGAGACTTTGTTAGTTCATTCTGCTTATTCATTTCCTTATAGGTGATAGGCTGTAGTCTTGATGTATTGAATCTTGTATTTCTTATAAAGGATTTCATGGAACTGATTTATGAATTCAGTTCCTCTATCAGTAGTGACTTGCTTTGGTGTCTTGAATCAGCAGATGATTTCTCTGTGAAGGAAATCATTAATTGACTATATATTGACTTCTCTGAGGGGTCCAGCCTCTATCCATTTTGTGAATAGGTCTACAATCACAATGATATATCAGTTGCCTGTCAATGTCAGAGGTAAAGAATCAATGACATCCTTACAATGTGGGCAAATGGTATTGGTTCAATGTCTGCTGATTCAGGGGCTTGATTCTGTTGGTCTTATTTCTATTTCTTGCATTTATCATAGGTCCTGACAAATTGCCTTATGTCTTCTTCCATTTCTTGCCACCACATAGTTCTTTTTGCTTTGTCATATGTGTTTGTTCCTCTTAGAGACCTTGTTCATGTACTTCCCTCATCACTTGATTCTTCTGGTACTTGGGGATGACTAATTGCTGTCCTTTCTTGAGTGTTTCTCCATCAGTTTAGAATTGTTTCCAGGTCTAATTAATAATTGTTTTTATCCATTCTTCCAGAATGAGTAGTGGTACTATTGCTTAAGAAATCTATTTCAGAATTCACCATCACATTGGGCTTCTGGGGGCTGGTAGTGATAGCTAGGATGGTATTGGTACTTCTGGGCAAAAAATTGAGTGAGGTGGCTTTGGTGAAGTTATTGAAAGGACTGGAAGGAGTAGAAGTCAGATTTGTCAAGAAGAAGTAGGTAGTAGTGGCAGTGGCAAGAGGTGTGTGAGTTGTTAGGTTGCTGTCTCGGCATAGTATCTGCATTGGGACTCAAGAGTAGTATATCTTGTAGTCAAGGAGGTCTTCATTATTTCAATAGAAGAGATGAAGGACAGGGTTGGAAAGGTGATGAAGGAGTATGGTGAGGTAGTGAATATTGGATTTCAGCTGTGGGAAGGGATGACTTTCCATATGGGAGATGTGGAGGTCTGACTGAGGGTAGCTGAAGAGGAGGTGATAGGTAAAGGAAGTGACTGGCCTAAAATACTGAAGTGGGAGCCCTTCAAGTACAAGGTGTCTAGGGTTAAGAGTATCAAGGAGGAGGAGAAAGATCTGATAATGGTACTCTGGAAGTTGGATGGGGATGAGAAGCAGAGAGAAAAGGCATGGAAAGTCTTCAAAAAAGCTATGATGATGGTGGAAGTCAATGGGAAGAAGATTTGTATAGATACAGAGATTTGGAAAAGAGCTCAGGAGAGGAAGTGACAACAGGAACTCCTTGCAAAGCTCAAGATAAGTACTAAGAGTGAGAGGTCTAGTAAAGGAGCAGTGGGGAAAGATGGGCAGAAGAGGTCTGAGAGTTCACAGCATTCTGAGTATATCTCCCAGAGGAGGAGGCTGGGAAGTATAGAAGAGTCTTTCTTTAATGACTGAGTGCTAGATAGAGATGCTGACAGGGGCAAGGGAGTCAAGATGCCAGTGGATACAGCTGGAGCCACAGGGGTTGAGATAGAGGATATTGTGATGAAGAGTGCAAAGTATGTTTAGTTTAGAGTCCCAGATGTAGCTATGGAGAGATGGGTAGTTGAAGTGGCTGGGAAGGACCTGGTGGATATGTCTGATGAAGAGTAAGATGGTTAGACAGTGTTAGTTTGAGTGGAGTACAAGTAGTAGGAGAAAGATCAATGACTCCTAGTGAAGAGTGCATGGGTGAGAGACCTTGGCTGTACAGGATAGTAACAGAATTGGCAGATGAGGAGTTGGGTGGTGTGGACTTTTGACTTATAAGTAAGAAGGCCTAGAGTAATATCTTATATAGAGTAGAAATTGTGGAGAAACTAACAGCAGAATACTTGATAGTACAGTTGGAGAATGAATGGTATAAGATGGATCCTGCTTGAGAAGCAGAATTGATGATAGTGGCTTAGAAGATAGTGGTTGAGGAGTGGAATACCAGGGTTATAAGAGGCTGTATGTAGGGACTATTACTCAATAATAGAAGAGAAAGACACAGTAGCAGTTTAAGAGATCTTGGTAGAGCTGGAGGCTAGGAAAAGGGAGGAAACCAAGCTAGAAGTAGAATGAGAGCTGGACTTGTCAAGGATGGATCAGGATCTGGAGATTTAGAAAGAACCTTTAACTTAAACATTTCAATATAAATAGTACAACAAATGTTTTTCCACTCAATATCAATGGGCTAAGGTGATCAGGAAGGCAACAAATCATTTTTGTATGGCTTAAGGACTTGGAAGCAAATGTTTTTCTACTTCAAGATATAAGATGTGAGGATGAGAAGGATAAGTTACATTTGTTGAGAGAGTGGGGAGGGGTGGTAGAATGGCAAGAAAAGGTTGGAATTCTGATAAAAAAGAGCAAAGGAGTACTGAGAGACATTGGGGAATAGGGAAATTGCTTATTGTTAGGGGCTTGGATGAGGCCAGGCTGGGGGCCAGTGGTGGTAGGATCTTGTTACTGTCTGGCAGAAAGGGGGATGAGAGTAGTTTATATAGAGGAGTTGTTGGACAATAGAACTTTACCAGAGGCTGGTGTCAACATACTTGGAGGAGACTTCAACATAGTTAGGGGTACTACTGTAGATTATTCTGATGGTGGACTAGATGCAGGTGGCAGAAGTAGGGGGCTGGACAGATGAGAGGAGGTGGAGTGACTAAGCACCATTGGAGATACAGGGCACCTGAAGTGAGAGAACCAGGCAGTAGGGGACCAGTGGCTGAAGCTGAAGATCACTGCTCAGGTTATTTGAGGAGAGGTAGGGAGAATGAAGAGAAGACTTAGAAGGAAACAGGTAGTGGAAATCTCCCATCAGCTGCAAGGCCTACTGCTGGAATTGACTTGTGTCCTTGAGTATGCTAGGGAGGAGGGCAAGGAGTGGAGAGTGGAAAGAGTAAGGATGGAAATTGAAGACTAAAGATTACCTCAAGAGAGGAAAAGGAGCTACAAATTTAAGAAATAGTAGTGAGACTGAGGTGGCAGGGGCTGGAAGATGGGAAAAGGTCTATAGAGTATCTTACCAGACTTCTTAGAGTATACAAGGTGCAGCAGAGATGTGAGGGCATTATAGGGGAAGATGGTAAACACACCCTTCTTCCACTACCACTCACGTTACACAAATCTTGTGCAAAAAACCTCCAGCAGTTTATTGAAGAAACCGACTATCAACATGGCAGCAAATCAACCTCCTGGTTGGCATACTGGGTCCAACACTGGTGTGGTGTTCAGGTGGCAGCAAGGAAAGAAAGGGTATGGGCTTAGGATGGGATCGTTCGGGAAGGCAACTGATGGAAGAGAAGCTGAGGGCAGACGAGAAGAGGAAGGAGAGGAGAGTAGCAAGAGATCGGTGAGCTTTGCGGCGGCGGTGAAGAGTGGAACAGGAGGAGATGGAGATGGATGGCAGAAGGTTGGAGGACCAAAGGGGAAGCTGGGTGGGAGTGGAGGAGCTGGGCCAGGCATAGGGGTGAAGGGAGGGGCTGGGGG
>RQIL01022888.1:0-19132 GCA_003951145.1 Jimgerdemannia lactiflua | reverse complement strand
GAATAAAATATAACTAATCAATCTGGGTAAACTGAGAGAGAGAGGCTGGAAAAACAAAGTAAGGGCTAAAAGAGAGAGTAAAAACCTAAAGAGAAGAGACAGAATAATCACAAGCAGAATAGGAGAGGAAAGGCTGATGCCACAGTACTCTCTCTGGTAACTTTTACATTATACCAATTTCCATACATACTTTTAACATACTTTTTCATCATTTATTAGAGAAAACTCTTAAGGCGATGGCAACAAAGTAAGATTCTAGCAAGCATACTGATGTAGGAGGTGGTCTAGCATTCAACTAGCAGTATGGCAAGAGAGGGATTAGTATGGGACTAGGGTTTTTTGAACTATTGACAGATGGAGGCACAGAGGAGGGGTAGGAGTTGAGCAAGAAGGCAAGAAGTAATAGAGTGGTAAGCTTTGTGGTAATAGTCAAGAATAGTAGGGGAGGAGAGGGTACCAAGAGATAAAAGAAAGTGGGGAAGGGGAAGAAGAAGACTGGAGGTACTGGAGGAGTACTTTCTGGGAGAGAGAGAGAGAGGACTAAAAGGAGTATAACTAATATAGTGTGGTGTGTAATTTGTATATCTATAAGCTTCAAGTACAGCTCAATGTACCACTTGATGAAGCACAGTATGTATAATGAGATGTGTTTGCAGTGATTACGGGTGATGGTCATATGATCAGATCATTTGATTTATATGATGGCAGGTGCAGATGCTCAGTTCAATAGCTTGGTTATTTAGTGGATAATAGATGGACAATGGCTCAATTGGAGTAATGGGTGGCGATTACTTGGGTTAGATATGTGGGTTGATTATCAACATGTGTAATGGTCAGTCAGTTAGTCAGTAACTCTTGAATTTGACAGCTCATGGTGCAGCAGGTAAAGAAAATGGAGGTCGACAGCTTGCTCATCTGTCTGACTTGTTAACTTGACAATGTTGGGTGAATGGCGGGTGACAGTCTGGTATTCTGAGCTAAGTATCCTTGGGTTCCTTGGGTCTCGGGGGTCTTTATGCTTGAATATATGGGTCTCAAATCTTGAATGTGGGGTAAATGCACAGTCTGAATGATGGTTTGAATGGGCGGTCAGTCTGAATGTGCAGCTGGGTCGATGGGATCTTGGTGACAGTTTCTGGGTAGCTTTCTTGACAGTTTTCATATCATAATGGCAGTCATTCCTTTAACTTGGCAGCTATTAACTGACTGACTTGAAGTTTGTGGTGGTTCAGGGCAGCAAATTTCCTAACAGCAGTCAGCAGTTTTCTTAAACATAGCAAGAGAAATTCTTTAACTCAAACCTTGAGCGATTATTGCTCTAGTTGTCTTGTTCTCAGAATTCTGGTCTCTTGGAGTCTTTCCCAAAGTTTCTCAAAAACTTAAGTTGATATTATAAATCAATGGACTGAGGTTTATTCACTCTAAGAATATGGGTTATTTATATAAGTTTGCTGGGTCATTCATATGGTCACTATTGCTATCTGTGGTTAACTATAGTGTGGCTATATGGCTAAGCTATTGGTTTGCAGGCTGTGATGGGTGTCTGCTGGTTAAGGATACAGATGTAATGCTGAATGCAGATGCACCATTGGCTTGCACAATGTGATAGATGTTTATACTTGAGTACAGATATGGTAGTACTGAATGCAAATACGCCATTGGCTTGCATGATGCGATAGATGTTTACACTTGAGTACAGATATAGTAATGCTGAATGCAGATGCACCATTGGCTCACACGATGTGATGGATGTTTACACTTGAGTATGGATATAGTAATGCTGAATACAGATGCGTCATTGGCTTGCACAATGCAATGGATGTTTGCCGACATGGGGTTAGAGTTGCTGATAAAATTGCTCAAACAGTATAGTATCCTTCATCAGTAGCAAACATCATCTGCTGGGGTGTGACTTCATCATTCTGTTCTTCAAAGAGAGGGAGCACCAGCCAAGAGGTGAGGAGATAGAATAGTGGCCAATCATTTTCAATAACATTCTCCAATCCTTGAACAGCTTGAATGTGGACAGAGGACTGATAAATTCTCTATTGCTCTTCTTCTTCTTCCTCTGAGGATTCATCAGTTTCAGTAACAGAGGGGGCTGCTTCAGGCATAGGATATTGGAGTTCTTGAACCTCCTCTTCAAAGACAGGGACTTCTTGAGCTTCCTCTTGATTTGGCTCCCAAACAATGTGGTGTGAATTAAGGCTGACAGGATGGTGGGTAGTTCAGGTAGCTCCAGCCGGTACTTCAATAGTGATGGGCAGTCCTTCAAATATCTCTATGAGGCTCATGAGGTGACCTTGATGGTTGTCTCAGAGGGGAGTGGTATAAAAACCTGGCAGAGTGGGTTCGGTTTGTTGGCTTTTCATGGCAATGCAGTTACTACCAATGTAGTTGGCTACTTCAGCTTCTATCCAGTTAGCTTCTTTGACTGTTAGGTGGGTGAGGCTTCCAATGGTTACTCCTTATAGATGTGCTATAGCCTAGGGGATGTGGCAGAATATCTGGTGGACATGGAGGGCTCTCTTGACAAGCCAGCTGGTGGTTAACAATTTGGTAACAAGGTCTTCCTGGTCATCTTCTCAGATTTCATTGCAGAGGCGGTGTCCAATTTCATAGTCATGTCAGAGAGTCATCTGTTTGGTAGTGTCTTTGAGCTATTGGGTCATTATGTACTGGTAATTAATGAAGTGCCCAAGATCCTCGGTATAGAAGTTCAGATGTTTGGAGATATCGAGACACCAAATAGCCTTCTTGATAGTCTCAAAGACCAGGGTCTTTAGGCTAGGCAAAGGAGAAGAGCAGCAGGAGGTCTGATTGGAGTGGCAGATGGGAGACATTGTGGAGAGGTTCTTCATTCTTTGGTGCTGATTCTGAGGCTGGAGCTGGGTCTCCTTTAAGTAACACATTTATTCATTTCAGCTCAGATTATCCTTGCTCCTTTTGGGATAGTCACTTAATGTATTAGGTTGTTCACTTGATTGTTATACTATGTATTGTCTGATCTTAGCAGTCACTCATACTCTGTATTCTGATACTATCGATTGTGCACGTCACATCTGCTCCTTGCAAAATTAGAGCCATTCTCAGCAGTGAGGGTTATACAGAGTTGGGTAGTCTTAGCTCCAGAGATGAGCAGAATACCAGCACATTTGTGAGGACTGGCCATTCTTGTCTAGGGTGAGGGCTCCCATAGTCACAGCTGAGGGTTTGAACCTCTTAGAAATAGTTTTTCCTGTAATCTGAGGCAATTTCTAGTAGTGACATCTGTTATACTGATAGACTTGAGAAGTGAACCAATGCAATCGGCTTCTTGGATTCAGCTGAAGTGTCCATCATTCTTCATCAGAGATGACACAGATGAAGTGAGGAGAGTTGTTCAAATGTGTTTTGCTTCCCTTAAGTAGTAGAGCCTTATGCAGTTGCAGTGTATCTTGGTCTTGAGTAAAACTCCATTCATGGTTTTGAGTTAGTAGGTGTGATTCATGAAGACTTAGTGAATGAGATATGGTCCTTCCTATTTCGGCTCAAGCTTGGCACTCCAGTTTCCTTCTATGATGGTATGGTATACTAAGACTTACTGTCCAATAAGCAGGGGGTCCAAATCGGCCTTGTGGTCATAGTACTTCTTTTATCATTCTTATGCTTTGACAATAAATTCTTGTGCTTGCTGGCATACTTCGTGTAACCAGGTGATCTCTTCTGTGACTCATTTTGTCAAATCTGGCTGGACTGGTTCAGCAGGATCTTGTGCTTCTTGGCTGTACACCAAATAGAAAGGAGTTTGCTGGGTAGCAGTTGCCTTGGAGGTACAGATACTGAATAAGATTGCCAGCAGATAGATGTCCTAGTTTAGTTGATCTCTGGTCCTGCTGAGTCCTCGCTTGATGGTCTGATTCATTCATTCTGTAAGTCCATTTGCCTGAGGATGGTAAGCCATTGTTGGTTGTAGCTTAATCTTGAAGTTGCTGGCAAAGGTCTTTATGGCTTTGTTGATAAATTCTCAGTCTTGGTCTGTGATAATTTCCTTGGGGACACTGTGGTGGCTGAAGACTTCATCATATAGGATCCCAAAAATTATCTGAGCATCAGTGGTCTCGATGGCAAAGACTTTTGGCCATTTCATCAGATGGTCTTTGATGGTGAGGATGTAGCATTTTCCTTGGTTGGTTACTGATAGGGGTCCAATGATGTCTATTCTCAGTCTTTGGAAAGCTCTGACTAGTGCTGTAATTGGTATTAATGGTGCTCTGTTGGTGGGTTTCTATCAGTATCTCTGGCATGTGTCACATTATTGAATGTGTATTGAAATTTGTTTCCTCATCTTGAGCCACCAGTATCGCTTCTTGATTCTTGCAATAGTGGCTCCAATTCCTTGATGTGCATTCTGATCATGATTTGTTGTCAGGATCTTTGGTATTTTGTCTTCTCTTGGAACTCGGGTATATTGATCTCCTTCTACTCTCCAAAAGTTTGCCATTACCTTCTTGAAATTTCTTGTGGTTTCTTTGGATGAACAGCTTGTGGGCAGGCTAGATTCCTTTCTTGAAGCTTCTATGGTGCAGGCTCTAGGTGAGGGTGAGGTATAGATCTTAGTTCATTTGGGCAGGTGGGAAGTAGCCTTCTCTTGTGGGGGCTGCTTTCCTTCTTGTTGAGTTTGAGGGGTTCTTAACAGAGTATCGATATTGAAATTCTTGATACCTTTCTTGTAGACGATGGTGAACTGGTATTCTTGTAAGGACATGATCCATCTTACAAAGATTCCTGAGGGCTCTGGTTTCTTGAACAACCATTGTAGAGCTTGATAGTCTGTAATGAGAGCAAATATCTTTCCCAAGAGATAGTGGCAGAAATGGTCTACTGCCCATACTACTGCTAGGTATTCCAACTTTGTGGCTCCATAATTTGCCTGCGATTCATTTATGGCCTTGCTAGCATATTCGATAACATGCTCTCTCTTTTGGTCATCTTGCTGTGACAGAATTGATCCAAGTCCTAGGGCTGAGGCATCAGTTGCCAGGATGAAGGACCTGTTGAAGTCTGGTCACACCAGAACTAGGGCTTTGGTGAGGGCCTTCTTGAGCAGATCAAAAGACTTTTGCTAGTCTTCCTTCCAGTGGAATGGCTGATTCTTGTCCTTCTTGGAGATATCTCTGAGAGGTGCTGCCTTATCTGAGAACCTTGGGATAAATCGCCGATAGTAGGATGCTAACATGAGGAAAGATAGGGTCTCCTTTGCTGAGGTGGGGGTCAGGTAGTTCTTGACTTTCTCCACCTTGTGGGGGTCAGCATGTGTACCTTGAGCTGAGATAACATATCCCAGATATTCAACTTAGTGTTTTCCAAAGAAGCACTTCTTGACATTGAGTCTGAGCCCTGAGTTTTGGATGGTATTGAATACTTTGTGGAGGTCTTGTAGGTACTGCTTAAATGTCTCAGAGTAGATGATTACATCATCTATATAGATAAGCACATTTCTTCTGATGAGCTCCCAGTAGATATAGTTCATCATTCGTTAGAATGAGGTTGGTGTATTGTAGAGTCCGAATGGCATTCGAAGATATTCATACTGTCCTCGTCTAGTGATAAAGGCTGTCTTGCAGATGTCTTCTTTGGCAATAGGGATTACTTGAAATCCTTGGAACTGGTCAGTAGTGGTCATATACTTGGCTTTTCCGAGGGCATTGAGGAGGTCGTCAATTCTTGGCAGTGGGTAGGCATCTTCTATGATGATCTTGTTGAGTTTTCTGAAGTCTACGACTAGTCTCCATCCTCCTTTCTTTGGTACAATAATTGCTGGTGAAGTCCAAGGGCTTGATGAGGGTCTGATAACTCCATTTCTTAACATTTCATCTATGTGTTGTTGTTCGAATTCGATCAGGTGGTGTGGTGTTCAGTAGGGGTATTGTTGGATTGGTTTTGCATCTCCAGTATGTATAGGGTGCTCTCCATATTAGTATGGTGGGAAGTTATTGTATGTGGTGGTAAATATATCCTTGTACTCTTCTATCAATTCCTGTATCTGCTGTTATTGGTTCTTGGTTAGAGTTGCCTCGATGTCGATGGCTTTGATTGCTGAGCTTATTGAGTCTTCCTCTCTGGTACCATCAGTCTCACTGAAGAGGGCTTGCCATTTCCCAAAAACTCATTGACTTCTTCCTCATAGTTATCTATCAGTAGTTCAAAATATCTCAGTATTGTTCTCTTGGGAATGGTGATCACCTCAAAGCCCATGTTCTTGATAGGGATGTAGATTAGTGATATCTGGTCATGAATTCATTCCTCGGCCAAGAGCAGGAGATACTTTTCTCAGAGTTCCATCGATGGCTCGAATATCAGATTGTCGGTTTCCATGGGAAGGTGCACATCAAGGTCTTATTACTAATAAGGCTGCAAGATGATGTCTTCTCTTGCTCGAATAGGGTGGCAGATGTGGGGTCTCATTTGTCAGAACTGGGTGACTCTTGCTACATGGACCTCAATAGGTAGTGCTGGATGGTCTCTGTTGGTACTTCTGAAGCCTCCTTGTCCTCTCTTGGTGCTGTCCAGCTGCTTTACCTCTTGAATGGTGGGCTGCAAGGTCTTGATGAAGAGGATCTGGCAGATAGGCTTCAGGGGGTTGAAGTATCAGTGATGTCTTCCATTGTTGCAAATAATGACCTTCAGAGGACCTCAGTAGTCTGGGTCAATGACTCTTCCTTCAACAGTGACTCCTTCAGCTGCCAATAATGATCTTGATGTTAGTTGACCATAGAGTCCTAGTGGTATAGCAAGTGTGATTTGCAGATCAAAGGTCCTAGTGCTTCTTGGTCAGATTGTTGACTGGTAGGGGAGGTATAGATCATATCCAACTGATCCTTCTGTTTGCACGAGAGGTAGCTGTACTCAGGGTGAAAGCAACTTGACTTGAATAACTGACTGTGTCTTGAGGAATGGCTCTTTGGCAGCTGTAATCATAGGTGAAAACTCCATTTGTTCTGGCTGGAAAAAAGGCCAATGCACTCCTGTCTTTAGGTTTCTTGTATAGTTGAATCTGGTTCTTCTGAGGGGGTTTAGAGCTTCCATGAGGGTGAAGGCAAGGTTGACTCCTTCTTCTCCTTAATGTGGGTGACAATACCAGCAGATGATGGCAAGAACTTCCAGAAGTAGGTCCTAAATAGTGGTCTTGTTCTTAGCCTTGCAGTCTCCTTTATGGTTAATTTCCTTACATTTTCAGCAGGCCCAGCAGATTCGAGACTCTTATAAGGTAGGATCCTTTCTCTTGACTCAGCTTCTGTGGATATCTTTACTGAGGTGAATGCTTCGATATTTGCACCAGTAGCAGGTGAAGGTCTTCTCACAATTGCAATGTCCCTTCTTAACAAAAACTTTGTTCCTCTCCTTGACTTCCTTGCTGGAGGGATACCTCTTCCAGTATTTGTCGTAGGTGGGCAGAGTGACTTGAAGGGCTTGGGTAATGGTATAGGAACTGTTGCTGTCCCTTTCAATGGTGAGAGAGAGGACCTTTTGCTGCTCTTGATAAGTCTTCTTGAAGGTCTTCAAGGTTGGAGGCTGAGCTTGGCTGTGGACTGGTACCTTTCTCAATTCATCTTTGTTATTAATTATTGATATTAGTACCTCCTTGAGATCCAGGATTTGACAGTTGCTGCAATCATCCCTTGGTGAGTAGAAGCAGTTGAAGTGCTCACACCTGCCTAGGTGGAAGGCTTGCATAATTTGATTTTCTACCAGTGGGGGTGGTAGTTGTGTGGATGGCCCTGCGAAATCGAGTGCTGCTCTTTCATTATTGATCCTATCGATTGCTGCTGTTAGGCCTTTGATATCAATGACTCTGACAAAGAGCTCTTCTGGCTCGCTATTTTGATCTCTAGGAGCATCGAAATCGCTTCCCATTTCTTGCAGGAAATTTGCTTTGCTTTCATCTTTATCCTCGGTAGTAGTGGGTGTGTCACCATGTTCTTACCATTCTGTCTCAGAGGCCTGACTTGCTTTCCTTGATGATGCTCTCGATTCAATGAATACTCTGTGCTTTTGTCCATAAATGGTGAAGACTAGGAGTTGTTTTCTGATATCCACATTGGCTCCGACTCAGTGCATCCAATCTATTCCCAGGATCAGATTATAGGAGGTAGCAGGGGTCACAATGGCTTGAGGTACATTGAGGCAGGCTTTCCCTACTTGAATGAGGATGTTGCATATAAGTCTGAGGGGAGTAGATGCTATCCATCTGCCATGATCACTCTTGCTTTGGTTCCTTCATCAATTCCCCAACTGATTCTCTCCAGCATCCTTTGTGTGATGATGCAGACTGCTGCTTCAGTATCAATAAGAATTCGGGCATTTTCTCCATACACTTTTCTGCCAAGTCTTGTGGATTGATGTTCTTATCGCCAATTTTTGTGCACTATGTGGATAGTGCTGGGCTCTTGTGTATGTAGTCCTTAGACAGGAAGTCTCTTGGTATCCTCCTTGGCTTCCTTCAGGAATTTTCGCCTAACTTCTGAGGCATTCTTGAGGACTTGCTTGACAGTGAGGCTGGCATTTTGTTGACAGATCTGGTCCCAAAGAGAGGCTGCTGCATGGGGTTTTCTGCTCCTTCGATGTCTGGGTCCTTGGGGGCAAGGTCTCTCATTTCTGATAGGCATCTCATCTGCTGAGGACTCTATACTCATATGTTTGTCTTCTTCAAGGTCGGGCAGGGAGGTGGTCCTTAATACTCTTGATAGTCCAGCTTCAGGCTCGAGGGTGTCTCTTCTGACTCGCTTGTCATTTTCCTGGGGAGTGTCTGAGGAGGAATGGCCATGCCTTGGGTGCTTGCCTATAGATACTGTTACCGGAAGTGGAGGTGGGATCCTTAGTGGTCTTCCTCATCCTCTGGTCTGTGCTAGGGTGGCATCCCAAGTCACCTTGGATGGGAAGACTTTGTAGTATGGATAGGCATTATCTTGACTATGGAGCCAGGCTGCTTCATTCTCCATTTCTCATATCTCTTCATCCATCTGAATGAGGTTGACATTTCTGTCATTGGTCTGGGTAGCTTGCTTCCTTGGGCAGTGCCTCTGGATGTGGCCTTGATTTCCACAGTAAAAACATATAGGGGCATAGGGGCCTGTTGTAGCCAGACCTGCAGTTGCAGCCAAGGGTGCCTGAGAAGAACTCCTGTTGTCTTGTTGTTGGTAGTCTGGCCTGTTGTCATGATGGTAATCTTGTTGTCTTCCACCTTGGTTCTTCAACTGTGCTACCATGATGGCTAAGTCCTTCATCTGTTTGGTGAGTATGGTCATTGGGTCTTCCTGGACTCTTGGTGGCTACTGTATTTGCTGTGGCTATTGACTGAATTGGACTTGGGTTGAGGGTGGGGGCCTGCTCTCATAGTTGGCCAACCAGGCCCTGAAGAATACATTCTCCTGCTCTGCTATAGTTCTGCAAATTCTAGGGGCTTCAGTCTGAATTGGCTCATAATGTTGTTGCACTTGCTGGGCTAATCTGTAATCTGCTTCCCAACATCCTTGTGCTCCAGCAACTTGCTACTCAATGCTCCAATAACCCATTCTAATAACTTGCCTTCTGAGCTCTGGGTATAGACCATTGAGGAAGGTTGTAGATGTCAATGCCAGTTGAACTGTAGGTTGGAGGTTTGCCTTGATCATTTGAGCTTGAATCCAATGGTAGAAACTCTTTGGGGTTTCATTGGCAGCTTGGGTCATGTAGGTCAGAGCTTCTTGTGCCTCTTGTTGACATTCAAGACTATTGAACTAGACATGGAGCCAGTCCTTATGGATGGTATATCTTTGTACATGGTTTGTATTCAGTACGAGATGAATAAGTTGTTCTGCCCTGAAGATTTCTTCTCCATTCTGTTTGGCTTGGTTGTATCTTTGGAGGGCTGGGCCTCTCAAAAGTAAAGCTACAATGCTGAGTTTTCTTTCTGTATCCCATCACTTGGTGGCTGCTTATACCTCAATTTCTCTGATGAACTCCTTGATATCTTCATTATCTGCTCTATAGAACTTCTGTAAGTAGCTCATATCTGGCTCATCTTTGCTATTCTCACTGTCTGATGCTGGTTCAGGGGTAGCATTCCTTGAAGGTCCTGGTGGGGGTGATGATGGTGAAGGTGTCTGATATACAGGAAGTGCAGACAGGGGGCAGTAGCTTGGTGGTGTGGGGGATCTGGTTCTTTGGAGGTAGTAGTGGGGGGTAAGGGACCAAGATGCTGGGGTTTGGGTAATTGAAGGTGCTAGGGGGCTGATATAACTGATGTTGAACTTGTCTGCCCCTTGCTGTTGTGAAATAGTAAGGTCTGATTCACCTTGCTGGAAGTCTATGTAGCTGTCTGTATAGTGATGTAAGGTTGAACTTGTCTCTAGAGTTGTATGGGTGGTAGTCCTCTTCTCCTTTGGATGCTTCAAAATAAACTCAGTCTAGAGGGGTGGCTCGATTGATAGCTGTGGTGATGTAGTCACTTCAGTTAGAGTTCTTCCTATAGATTCAGGTCTGGTACTCCTCAGGGAGGTCTTTTTCTAGGTCTTGAATCAGAAGGGGTTCTGGTTCTCCTCTGAATCGTCTTCTTTCTTTTGAAGTTAAGCTGTAATCCAGATCACTTCTATCCTCTGATTTGGTTTTCTGGCTGCTACTTCTGAAAAGAGATCTGGCTACTGTCCTGACAATAGTGTGGGCTTTCTTTTCTGCTGAAGAGGGCTGTCTTTGAACTTGTTGCTGGCTGCTAGGTTCTCCTAGAGTCTCCAATGTAGATGGCTGCTAGGTCCTTGAGCCAAAAGGTCAAGTCTTTAGAAAACTATTCCCAGTTGAGTCCTCAAAATGTGGCATGTGATTTGTATATCTATAAGCTTCAAGCATGGCTCAATGTGCTACTTGATGAAGTGCAGTATGTATAATGAGATGCGTTTGTGGTGATTATGGGTGATGGTCACGTAATCAGATCATTCAATTTGTATAATGGCGGGTGCGGATGCTCAGTTCAATAACTTGGTTGTTTAGTGGATAATAGATAGATGATGACTCAATCAGAGTAACAGGTGGTGATTACTTGGATTGGATATGTAGGTCAATTATCAACATGCATGATGGTCAGTTAGTCAGTCGGTAACTCTTGAATTCGACAACTCATAGCACAGCAGATAAAGAAAATGGAGGTCGATGGCTCACTCATCTATCTGACTTGTTAACTTGACGATGTTGGGTGAATGGCAGATAACGGTCTGGTATTCTGAGCTAAGTATCCTTGGATTCCTTGGGTCTTGGGGGTCTTTATGCTTGAATATATGGGTCTTGAATCTTGAATGCGGGGTGAATGTACAGTCCAAATGATGGTTCAAATGGGTAGTCAGTCCGAATGCGTGGCTGGGTTGACAGGATCTTGGTGATGGTTTCTGGGCAGCTTTCTTGATGGTTTTCATATTGTAATAGCAGTCATTCCTTTAACTTGGCAGCTATTAACTGACTGACTTGAAGTTCACAGTGGTCTGGGGTGGTGAATTTCCTAATAGCAGTCAGTGGTTTTCTTGAATATGTCAAGAGAAATTCTTTAACTCAAACCTCGAGTGATCATTGCTCTAGTTGTCTTGTTCTCAGAATTCTGGTCTCTTGGAGTCTTTCCCAAAGTTTCTCAAAAACTTAAGTTGATATTGCAAATCAATGGACTGAGGTTTATTCACTCTAAGAATATGGGTTATTTATACAAGTTTGCTGGGTCATTCATATGGTTGCTATTGCTATCTGTGGTTAACTATAGTGTGGCTATGTGACTAAGCTATTGGTTTGCAGGCTGCAATGGGTGTCTACTGGTTAAGGATATGGATGTAACGCTGAATGTGGATGTGCTATTGGCTCGCACAATGTGACAGATGGTAGTGCTGAATGCAGATGCACCATTGGCTCGCACGATGTGATGGATGTTTATACTTGAGTACAGATATGGTAATGCTGAATGCAGATGTGCCATTAGCTTGTACGATGTAACAGATGTTTATACTTGAGTACAAATATTGTAATGCTGAATGCAGATGTGCCATTGGCTCGCACAATGCAATAGATTTTTGCCGACATGGGGTTAGGGTTGCTGACAAAATTGCTCAAACAGTATAGTATCCTTCATCAGTGGCAAACATCATCTGCTAGAGTGTGACTTCATCATTCCATTCTTCAAAGAGGGAGAGCACTGGCCAAGAGGTGAGGGGATAGAATAGTGGCCAATTATTTTCAACAACATTCTCCAATTCTTAGATAGCTTGAATGCAGATAGAGGACTAATAAATTCTCTGTTGCTCTTCTTCTTCTTCCTCTGAGGATTTATCAGTTTCAGTAACAGAGGGGGCTGCTTCAGGCATAGAGTATTGGAGTTCTTAAACCTCCTCTTCAAAGACAGGGACTTCTTGAGCTTCCTCTTAATTTGGCTCCCAAACAATGTGGTGTGAATTGAGGCTGACAGGATGGTGGATAGTTCAGGTAGCTCCAGCCAGTACTTTGACAGTGATGGGTGGTCCTTCGAATATCTTCATGAGGCTTATGAGGTGACCTTGATGGTTGTCTCAAAGAGGAGTAGTGTGGAAACCTGGCAGAGTGGGTTCGGTTTGTTGGCTTTCCATGGCGATGCGGTTACTACCAATGTAGTTGGCTACTTCAGCTTCTATCCAGTTGACTTCTTTGACTATTAGGCAGGCAAGGCTCCCAACGGTTACTCCTTGTAGATGTGCTATAGCCCAGAGGATATGGTGGAATATCTGGTGGACATGGAGGGCTCTCTTGACAAGCCGGCTGGTGGTTAACAATTTGGTAATGAGGTCTTCCCGGTCATCTTCTCAGGTTTTATTATGGAGGCAGTATCCAATTTCATAGTCATACCAGAGGGTCATCTGTTCAGCAGTATCTTTGAGCTGTTGGGTCATTATGTACTGGTAATTGATGAAGTGCCCAAGATCCTCAGTATAGAAGTTCAGATGTTCAGAGGTATTGGGGTGCCAAATAGTCTTCTTGATAGTCTCAAAGACCAGGGTCTTTAGGCTAGGCAAAGGGGAAGAGTGGCAGGAGGTCTGATTGGAGTGGTGGGTGGAAGGCATTGTGGGGAGATTCTTCGTTCTTTGGTGCTGATTCCGAGGCTGGGGCTGGGTCTCTTTTAAGTAATGCATTCATTCATTTCAGCTCGGATTATCCTTGCTCCTTTTGGGATGGTCACTTGATGTATTAGGTTGTTCACTTGATTGTCATGCCATGTGTCATCTGATCTTAGCAGTTACTCATACTCTGTATTCTGACACTATTGATTGTGTATATCTCAATAGAGACTGGGACTGCTAATAGTGGTATGATAGTCAATCTGGAAAAACATCCAGATATAACTACTGATAGTGATAAGGGGAGCCAGAGGGGATTAGAATTGATATATGGGGGCAATCTGTTAGATAGTATAATGGGCCTGGTGATGGTTCTGTTACTTAAGAAGTTAATCTCAGAATTTGCAGTCATGGTGAGCTTCTGGGGCCTAGCAGTGATAGTAAAGATAGTCTTGGGGCTACTGAGTAAGCAGCTGGTAGATGTGGTGTCAGTAAAGTTTCTAAAGAGACTGGAGGGGATAGAAGTCAGATTTGTAGAAGAGAAATACCTGGTGGATGCTTTGTCAAAGAGGGTCACAATGAGCAAAGTTATGGTATCAATATCAAGATATCTACACTGGAACCTCAGGATAGTATACCTGATAGTCAAGGGGGTCTCTACAGTATCAGTGGAGGAGATAAGGGGAAGAATTGGTGTAGTGATGAAGGAGTATAGAGATGTAGTCAATATTGGTTTTCAGATATAGGAGGGGATAACATTCAGGATAGAAGATATAGAGGTAAGGCTAAGGGTGGCTGTAAGAGAAGTGACTGGGAAGGTGGATAATCAGCCAAAGATATTGAGTGGGACCCAGTTGAGTGCAGAGTATTGAGACTGAAGAGAACTGAGAAGAAGAAAGAGAATTTGCTAACAGTACTATGGGAATTGGAAGAAGTTATAAAGCAGAGAGCAAAGGCTTAGAAGGTCTTTAAGGATGCAACAGTGGTAGAGAAGATAGATAGTAGGAAGGTGCAGATGGATAAAAAGGCATAGAAGAGGGGATAGGAGAGATGCATACAGAAGAAGCTACTGAAGAGCTTTAAGGAGAAGACAGATGTGGGGATAGTATTACTGTCAGAGTTCATAAGTGGCCTGGAGGATTTACAGCATGTCTCCCAGCACAAGAAGATAATTGGAGAGGATGAGTCTGGATTCTTCATTGATTTGGATGAGAAGAAGAGAGAATAGATAGAGAAAAGAAAGGTTTTGGTGAGCCACTTGGTACTGAGGACTGTGAGGAAGGATATTGTAATGAAGGAGACCCAGAGTGTGAGATTTAGAGTACCAGATGCCAAGCTTGGAGAAGTGGTAGTTGGGGTAGCTGGAGAGCAGTCTGATAGAAGTGAGATGGGGAATACTGAGGGTACTAGTGAGACTAGAGCAGGCAGAAGGCCTATGACCCTGGGTATTGAGCATGTTAGAGGGGCAGAGTAGATACTGGTGACATTTAATGATCTGGCAGTAGATGAACTTATAGAGGTGGATTTCTGAGTCCTGGGAAAGGAGAAGTGGTAGGGTATTCTGGCTGAGAAAGGCATCCTGGACAAGCTGTTGTCAGAAGTACTGGTAATTATGCTAGAGGAGAAGGGATATGAGGTGGATGCCAGAAGAGAGGCTGAATTGAGAAAGGTAGCAGGGCAAGTTATAGAGAATTGCTGGATATCAAAGGATGGGGCTGAGCTATGGCATTCAGTCTGTGAGAACTATAGAGAAGAAGTAGAGGAGAAAGATGATAAGGCTGCTCAGGTGGTTATAGCAGTACTTAAAAAGAAAGAGGCTGAGGATGATGAGGTGGAAGCTGAGTACCTCTTGGACCTATTTAGGATAGATATTAAGCTGGAAGTTTAAATGAGCTGGGAAAGTTATACCACCTATAAATATTATTCTTTATAAATAGTACAACCAATATTTTATCTTTAAATATTAATAAGTTATGGGGTATAGGGTAATATCAGAACATTTTTGAATAGTTATAGGAGATAGAGCTGATATTTTTCTTCTGTAGGATGTGAGATATAAGGAGAAGATAGATAACTGAATTGGACTAAAAAATGGAGAGGGGTGGCTGAATGGTATAGAAAGATTGAGATACTGATTTACAAGGATAAAGGAGAGTTGGTGGATATTGGGGGGTGAGATGAATGCCTACTATGGGGATTGTGGAGGAGGCCAGAGTAGGGTCCAATTGTGGTTAGCTTTTATTATTATCCAGTGGTCCATAATGAGAGGGTGGGATGACTGGAGAGTTTGCTAGAGAATAGATCACTGATAGAGGCTGGGGTAGAGGTGACTTTAATATGGTATAAGATGACTCTCTGGATCAGTCTGATGAGAGAGCAGGAGTAGTTGGCCATAGTGATGGGCTGGACAAGTGGGAGAAGATTGAAAGACTGAGCACTTTGGGAGATATGGAGAGGGCCAGATGGGGAGTAACTAAGGTCTTCATACATTAGGTAGATGGGCTGAGAACTAGAATTGATTGGATACTTTCAGCTAACTGCTAGAGAAAGGATGTCTGGCAGAATCTTGGAGCAGTCTGGTGCCCCTGGTCAGACTATTAGAGAGTGCTGGGGCAGGGAAAGTTTGGGGGAAGAAAGAAGAGGCCTGGACATTAGTGGCTCAACTGTGCTCTGTGGGAGGATGGAGATTTGTGGAAAAGATAGGAGGGGAAGGTGGGGGCCAATATTGTAAGATGGAGAATGGAGGAGGTTCCAGTAAGAATACAGTAAGTAAAGCTGAAGAAGGCCACAAAAATGTACTGGAGTGAGGCTAGGAGGCAGAAGGGTAGGCTTTAGAGAAAGAAGGACCTGTGGGCTTCCTGTCATATAGAACAGCTGCTGCTATAGTGGTCAACAATAAAGAGACTAATGGGGGAGAAAGAGGAGGACTGGAGGACAGCAAGGGTGAGGATGGAGATTGAGGAATTGAAAGAACTGTGGAGGATAGAAGAGAAGAGTTATATATAGGAAATAGTGGCAAGACTAGTGCTCTCAATGAATTGAATTGAATTGAATTAGACCTAAATTCGATTTGATTCGAAAACTTCGAATCAAATTGAGGCCTAATTTGATTCAAATCAATTCGAATTGAGGTCCAATTCAATTTGAGGTCCGATTCAAACTCTATTTTTAGAAATTTAATAACTCGACGAATACATATCCAAATTCAATGATCTTTAGCTTATTAAATTCCTCTTATATAGGGGAATCTAACAAGCTAAAGATCATTAAATTTGGACGTGTATTCGTCGAGTTATTATATTTCTAAAATAGGTTTTAAATTAGACCTTAATTTGATTCAAATTCAATTTGATTCAAACTCAATTCAAATTGAAAAATCCCCAATTTGATTTGATTCAAATGATCCTCAATTTGATTTGATTCGAATTGATTTGATTTGTTTGGGAGTACTAGGCAAGACTTAGGTGGCAGGAGTTGAAGAAAGAAGAGAGGTCTTCTAAATATCTCTCTAGACTGCTGAGGGTAAGGAGAGTGAGGTAGCAGTGGGAAAAAATTATTGGAGGGGATGGCTGCTTGGTGGCTGGGGTCCAGAGAATCCTTGGAGAGCTTAAGGATTAGTGAGAGAAGCTATGGAGTGAGAAGAAGGAAAGTGAGAGTAGTGAGACTATTGTAGAGTACTTGAAGAAATAGTGCTCTCCAGAAGTAGAAGAGCTAGAGGATCTGGTGAAACTAGTGAGGAAGGAGAAAATTCTATATATCCTGATAGCCACAAAATCAGGAATAGCCTCTGGAGAGGATGGTCTACCCTGGGACTTCTGGAAGAAAATAATGAGGGTGGAGAGGGTGCTCCAGGAGATGAGAGATATATATAATGAAATAGTCAAGTCTGGATCTTGGCTGGGAGGTCAGAAGCTAGGTTTGATAATACTACTTTACAAGAATAAGGGGCAAAGAGAGGACTGGAAGAATTGGTGGCCAATTATGCTTCTGGATATAGACAGAAAGTTGGTCACAAAGATATTGGTGGTGAGACTGTAGGTAGTAGTACAGCAGGTCCTGGAAGAGGAGTAGAGAGGATTTATTGGGGGGCAGCTAATCAGAGATAGCACCACCTGAGTATATGGTATTATAGAAGAGACTAGAGCTACTGGAGTGGATGGCCAGCTGGTCTTTCTAGATCAGAAGAAAGCCTATGACAGAGTGCAGTGAGTCTGATTGAGAAAGATATTAAAGAGGATTGAGATCCCTGAAGAGTTGGAAAGCTCCATTATTTGTCTTCTGGAGGGAAGTCAGACAGTGATTATAGTAAACAGATATAGGAGAGTTGTCTTTCTACTTAGGTATGGAGTACCACAGAGGATTCCTTATTATCTATCTTATATGTACTGTCCTTGGAGCTACTGCTGGACAGAATCAGGTGAAATTGAGAGACTGACTATGCTGAGTATAAATTGGAAGGTGGGAGTCTTTACAGATGATATAGTAGTGGGTCTGAACACTACTGAGAATATAAAAGAGCTCAAGAAGGCTGTAGGATGATATAAATAGTACTCTGGGCAGAAGCTGAATTGGCACAAGTATGAAATGATAGTCCTGGAGAATAGATTGATTGGAGGCAACATTGTTGATACTATTATTCTCTCTGGAGAGATGGTGCAGTACTTGGGGATTTTCCTCTCAGTATATGGATTAGTACTATCTAAGACCTAGTGAAAGATCAAGGTGGGGGCATGGGGAGATGTATTGAGAAGCTGAAGAGAGAAGTATATCTTTCTGGCTGGTAGGATAATAATATTGAACATTTACTGGATATCAGTATGGGTAGTCAAGAGACTGAAGCTGGCAAAGAAGTGGATTTGGATAGGCCACAGAAGTCAGATTAAGTGGAAGGTCTTGGTGATGCCAGTAGAGAGGGGTGGTCTAGGGCTAGTAGACTTCTCTAAATAATTATACTATCTTTAGACCTAATGATTGAAGAGAGCAGTAGTATTGAAAGAGAGCAGCTGGGTCCCACTGATGCAAAAGGTATGGGAAGTGAGGTATACTCCCTAGGGATTATCTAGGAACCTTCTGGTATTGGTGAAGAGAAGGGAAAGTAGATAGCTCTAATATAGAAAGTTCTGGTAGAGGGTGGCTGAGAAAGCATATAGGATTGGCATTAGGTGGAAGAGTTAGATTGAGGCTGAGCAGTAGGATACAAAGATGTGGCAATAGTATAGACTGCTATTAAGAGAAGTGCCAGTAATGGACTTTGATCTGGGGGATAGAGTGGAGAGTCAGAGTGGGATAGGGCAGAACTTGTGGCCAGAGAGATAGTAGTGAGCAGAAATTGAGGAGGAGTGGGACTGGAGAGGACTGTGGACATGGGGGATAGAAATAAAGAAGTAGATGCTCTCTAAATTCTGGGTGGTTTGATAGAGGATACTATGGCAGAATATGATATTGAACTTCAGATCAGAGTATTTGATACTGAGAGAGACCTTTAAGTATAAGGAATACTTAGGGGTGGGGCAGGAGGAGGGGGTGGTACAGACTCTGAAACACTGGCTTAGTGAGTGTAAGGTTCTGAACAGCTTCTAAGAGATAGTAGGAAGCCAGATGGGGGGGAGTTTATAGGGGTCATAGGGCTGGTCACTGAGAGGTGTTGAAGAAGTACATATTAGGAGAGATTGATGATGAGTAGCTCATACTGGAGTGAGTATTAGCAGTCTGGATGGGACTTGCAGGCCACTGGTAGACAGTCTTTAAGGAGGGCAGATTAATGACAAGAGAGGAAAAGATAGTAAGGTAAGAGAGACTGGTAGTGAATATATTGTCAGATTGGCTGAAGGAGTAGAGCCCATGTGGGGATTGCTGTAGAAAGTTGGTGGAAATCATCTATAATAAGAGTAAGAGAAGAGTATATATTATTGAAGAAGAGGTTGTTTTTGCAAGGATTGGAGTTAGAGAGAGAGTGAGTAAGGATATGAGATAGGATAGGGGTGGGGTGGGACTACTGGTGTGATATGAGAACATCTTCTATATTTTAAATAGTTAATAAATGGGGCTGCAGCCTA
>RQIL01022777.1:0-19142 GCA_003951145.1 Jimgerdemannia lactiflua | reverse complement strand
AAAAATGGATAGAGAAAAATTGAATAAAGGAAAATTGAACTTCAAAATTCAAAATTAATTAAAGATTCTATAGGTCAATATAGCTAAGTATATCTAAAATTATCTCAATTATATATGATTAAGCTTCAATATCAAAAAAGGTAATAACTTTACTTCAGTTATTGTAACATTTTAGCATAGTTTATTTCTTTTTCTTTGTCTTTTTAGTATTTTCCGTAACCTTCCAGCACCTTCTAAATGATTAGAAATCCATTCTTGGCACTAAGCTACAGCTAGAACATTCTTGTCACTTCTGTTCCAGTCTTAGCTAGTCATGGAACTTCATGGAACATTGCAGATCTTTATTTGTCATCATTACTGACAAATCTTTCTCTTATTGATTTCTCAGATCCTTCTGGATTCTTCTTTCAGATCTTGTATAAATATCCTCTCCATTCTCTTGAATAAAGCTCAGAATATTTTCTCCCAGAATCCACAAGATCTTCCTAAACTCTTAATAACTCTTTGAGCTATTTTGAGTATTTAGAAACAAGTCACTTCCTCACTTAAGAAACCAGAACCATTACACTTGGTAGCAGTGGTTAAGTTACACCTTGCCTAAACAAGAAACCTCTCAAGAACTAGTCAAACACCATGTCCATAGACCCCAATACTGATGCCTGGGACAACAACATCTACAGTATCCCTTATGGCAACTATGTCCCACAGAACACACCCTATGTTCAGTAAGAAGAAGAGAAGGAATAGTCAATTCCTACTCAGTCATCTGGGACTCTAGAAAGCCTGCTACACACTGCACTGGCCCAAATCTCCCAACTTCAAGAATATCTAGACAAGAAGAAGGACAAAGCTCCTGCACAGTCTACATCTATACCTACAATAATATCTTTAACAGAAGTCACCATTAAGCCTCAGAAGCCTGATACCTTTGATGGCCAAAGAGGAGGACTGTCTACCGATGCTTGGCTTTTCCAATTGGAGCAGTATGGAGAACTGACCAATCTGGATGACACAGTACTAGTCCAATTTGCCACCACACTCCTTTGAGGGAATGCTGCAATCTGGTGGTGAAATCATGTCCAGAACACAAGATTCTCTGGCCGAATCAAGACCTGGGGTGAATTCTCAGATGCTATTAAGGGCCAATTCAAATCTGTCAATAGCACCAAGATCACATGAGACTACCTGGCAAATGTCAAACAACTCAAATCTGTGCAAGCATATAATGCACAATTCCTGTCAATTCTTTTAGAGCTACCTCATGTTACTGAAGATGAGAAGGTTGACAAGTACATCTAAGGTCTCAAAGGACAAACCTGAGTTCATGTCAAACTAGAAGAGCCCAAAGACCTAGACACTGCAATGAAAGTTGCTGATAGGTTCAATGTCATTACCTATGGCAACTGCTTCGAGCAGAAGAGACCGCCATTCAACAACAATCCCAGAAGGGAGGAAACCAAAGTCAGAACTGTTGGACCTGCCCCCATGGACCTAGACACCATTGACAAGAACAAGAAGAACAAGCTTACACCTGAGGAAAAGGAGTACCTCAAAAAGGCTGGAGCCTGCTTCTTTTGCCAACAGCCTGGCCACATTACTACTAAATGTCCCAAGAAGATTGCTGAACCCAAGAGGATCCTGATCCTGTCCAAAGACACTCAAGGTCAACAAGTCAAACAAGAAGTTGTACTCAATTTCATAAGAGTCAACCCCAAGGCCCAGATCCCTCAAGCACAGTCAGAAGGAGCCATTGGTTTAGACCTTCACTCCATTCAACAAGTCACTATTCCTGCCCATGAAAGAAGGCTCATTCCAACTGGCCTTGCAGACGAAATACCCAAGGAACATTATACAAGAATTACACCAAGATCTGGCCTCAGTATCAAGCACTCACTGGATGTTGGCACTAGAGTCATTGACCCTGACTTCTGAGGAGAAATGCAAGTCTTACTAGTCAACCACAAGGACCAACCTTATACTGTCAATGAAGATGACAGAATCACACAGCTTATTCTGGAGCAAGCCACCCTGCCTGCCATCAAGGAAGTCACCAAGTTGTCTCCAACCAAGTGAGATCAGAAAGGCTTTGGCAGTACTGATCAAGTTGCTAGCATAGCTGAGAACTGAGCCAACTCAATGCTCATCTTCAAAGGTCTGGTCAAAGGTTAAGAACTAGATGTTCTCATAGACAGTGGAGCTATTGGAAACTTCATCAATAAGAATCTTATCGACAAACTCAAGATTCTCACCAAGCCAGCTAGCAAGAATGGTGGAGTTGTCACTGCTAATGGCACCACTCTACCAATTGACTCAATTGCTGCTAAACTTCCCCTCAAAATTCAGAAGTACTGGGAACATTTAGATTTTGAAGTGGCACCCCTAGGAAATCATGACCTGATCTTTAGGCAAACCCTGGCTTATGCAATACAACCCATACATTGATTGGACCAAGAATGAAGTTACTCTAATTCAAGATGGAGTCAACATTACAATCAAGCCAGACAAGACTCAGACAAAAATCCCAATTGTAACTCTTTCAGAAATTCAGTTCAAGAAGGTCCTCAAGAAAGATACCTGTACCTTTGTTGCACTGATCTGACCCAAGAAAGAAGACAAGAAGCTATCAATCAGCGAAAGTGTCAAGCTACTGCTGAACAAGTACAAGGATGTCTTCCCAGACAAGCTACCTGGTCTACCACCTTCAAGAGACCATGATCACGAAATCAAGCTGGTACCAGATGCAGCCATTCCTAAGAAGAAGATGTACTGTATGTCACCACTTGAAATTAAAGCAGTCAAGAAGGAACTCAATGAACTCATTGAGCAAGGAGCCATTCAGCCAAGCAAGTCACCTTTTGGCTCCCCAGTCCTATTTGTCAAAAAGAAGGATGATATCTTGTGAATGTGCATTGACTATCATGTACTCAACAAGATTACTATCAAGAATCATTACCCACTGCCACTTATTGACCAAATCTTTGACACTCTCAAGAATGCCAAACACTTCACCAAGATTGATCTGACCTCTGGGTATCACCAAATTCGCATCAAACCAGAAGACATACCCAAGATAGCATTCATGACACCATTTGGACTATATGAATTTCTAGTCATGGTCTTTGGTCTCACCAATATACCAGCAATCTTTCAAGATCTCATGCAGACTATCTTCAAGGATCAGCTCTATATCTTTGTACTTGTATACATTGATAACATCCTGATCTTCAGCGGCACTGAAGAAGAACATCTCAAATACCTTGAATAAGTCCTCAAGATCCTTTGTGAATACAAGCTTTATGCAAAGCTCAAGAAGTGTGAGTTCTTCAAAGATCAAGTCGAATACCTTGGACACATTGTATCAGCCAAAGGAATTCAAGTTGACCCAAAGAAAATACAAGCCATTGAACAGTGGCCTGTGCAGGCAAGTCTCACTGAACTTAGGTCTTTCCTTAGTCTGGCTGGATACTACTGTTGATTTGTCAAGAACTTTTCTAGTATAGCAAAATCTTTAATAAACCTTCTGTGAAAGGAACCCAACTCCAACCTCTATGTTCCCTACATCTGGGACACCTTCTGTCAACAAGCCTTTCAAGAACTCAAGAACTACCTGACCCATGCATCTGTCCTTAGAAACATGGACCTGAACTTGAAGTTCACTATTACTACTGATGCATCCAACTTTGCAATTGGTGCAGTCATCTCTCAAGATGATGGTCAAGGATACAGACCCATTGCATTCGAGTCAAAGAAATTATCCCCCACAGAACAAAAGCTAGCCACTCATAAAAAGGAACTCCTGGCAATCATTCATACCCTCAAGACTTGGCGACACTATCTAGAAGAAGTTGAGTTTGATGTGATCACAGATCACAGATCTCTTCAGTACATCAACACCCAACCAACTCTTTCCTGCCAATAAGCCAAGTGGAGTCAGCTACTTCAGACCTTTACCCCAAACATCATCTACAAGCCTGGCAAAACCCTGGTTGTACCAGATGTGCTCTCAAGAAGGCCTGACCTTGCTGCCATTTTACAAGTCACCATGGCACCTGAATTCCTTAACCAGATCAAGACTACCCATGAATAAGACTCTTTAGTTCTACAAAAGGACACCAAGGAATTCAAAGAAAAGTACACCTTTAAGGACAATCTTGTGTACCATCAAGACAAGGTCTATATCTCTGCCAACCCTGAACTACAATATAAGATTCTTCATGAACATCATGACTCTCTACTAGCTGGTCACCTTGGAACTGAGAAGACCATCAAGAACATTCAATGAGACTACTATTGGCCTAATATGCTCAAGGAAATCAAGGAGTATGTTCAAAGCTACGATCTTTGTCAAAGGAATAAATCAAGCAATCAAACACCTGCTGGTCTTCTACAACTCTTGCTGATTCTGACCAAGAAGTTTGAGCAAGTCACAATGGACTTCATTGTATAACTCCCATGAACCAAATCAGGCTATGATACTATTATCATATTTGTGGACTGCCTGACCAAGATCACAATTGCTGAGCCAACTATCACCAATGCCACTGCCCCTGAAATCGCTAGAATCTTCTTCAAGTCTATTTTCCACCAATATGGACTTTCCCGAGTAATCGTCAGTGACTGTGACCCCAAATTCACAAGTCATTTCTGGCAAGCACTCTTCAAGACTCTTGGAACTTAAATCACTATGTCCACTGCCTTCTACCCCCAAACTGATGGACAAACTGAGCAAATGAACAGAACACTTAAACAAATGCTCAGAAACTATATGTCTTATGAGCAAGATGATTGGGACTACTACCTGACCTATGCTAAGTTTGCCTACAATAACACAGTCTAATTATCTACTGGTCTTTCCCCTTTTCAGTTACTATATAGTCAAAATCCCAAGACCCCTGCAAGCCTAGTCTCATTTCAGCAATCCAGTCACACACAAGTCCCCACCACTCAGAACCTTATCGACAAAATGGATTCCCTTCTCAAGATCGCTACTGCGAATCTGCAAAAGGCTCAACAACATCAAGCTAAGTATGCAGATAAGAAATGTCATGATGTCAACTACACTATTGAAGATATAGTTCTACTTAAAGCTGACAACATCAAGGCCCAATCTCAAGTCAACTGCCAGTCAGCCAAATTCCAACCCAAGTATCTTGGACCCTTTGAGATCACTGAGCAAGTCTCTACCTACTCCTACTGTCTCAGTCTACCAACAACCATGCGTATACATCCAGTATTCCATGTATCACAACTCAAGGCCTGGAACCAGTCACCCCCTTACCCTGGCTGAATTCTGATGCCCTCAGCACCAGTTATAGTTGAAGACCACATCGAGTATGAAGTTGAGAAAATTCTAGACAAATGAGTCTGATACTGTCACACAGAATATCTGGTCAAGTGGATGGGCTACTCTGAATATGATACTATCTGGGAACCTGCCGCCAATCTCAAGAACTCCCAAGACCTCATTCAAGAGTTCGAGCAAAAAGGAACTCATTGACTGCCTGTGAGATTCTCCTCTTGGATAGTAGATGACATACTGTACTGATCAGGTACATTATGCATTGGGGCACTCTAAGAGATATAGCATCAGAAACAAGACCCACAGAAGAACTCTGTAAACCCTACAACTAACAAGGTTCGAACCAGTTCTCATCTGATCAAGATGATACTTTGGCCCTCGCCTTATACAAGAATGGCTGGTCCTTGTCAATGAGCCAATATATTTTATTTGTCTTTTCTTTTGGTTTTATTTTCTTGTGTTACCTTTTGAATTCAATAAGGACATTGATTCTTAAGGAGGAGGAGATATAACATTTTAGCATAGTTTATTTCTTTTTCTTTGTCTTTCTAGTATTTTCTATAACCTTCCAGCACCTTTCAAATGATTAGAAATTCTTTCTTGGCACTAAGCCACAGCTAGAACATTCTTGTCACTTCTGTTCCAGTCTTAGCTAGTCATAGAACTTCATGGAACATTGCAGATCTTTATTTGTCATCATTGCTGACAAATCTTTCTCTTGGCATTTCCATTGATTTTTCAGATTCTTCTTTCAGATCTTGTATAAATATCCTCTCTGTTCTCTTGAATAAAGCTCAGAATATTTTCTCCCAGAATTCACAAGATCTTCCTGAACTCTTAATAACTCTTTGAGCTATTTTGAGTACTTAGAAATAAGTTGCTTCCTCATCTAAGAAACCAGAACTATTACAATATCAATAGATTGTACAATGAGATTAAATAGTAAAGAATATTTCAGTGGCTTAAGAACAAATGATATAATATTATACTTTTTCAGGATGTTCAGGCATATGATGATGAAGACTTTGAGCAATGGAGAAGAAAATAGTTTGGCAGCTCTGGATGGAATCAATAAGTGGGAATCCTGATTGGAATCAGATGTGGAGAGCTAGCGATAGTTGAATAATGGGGGGAAAGAATAGTATGGGGAAATCTAAAGAGAGGCAAAAGAGATGGACTTATGATTGGATCTGGATACTTCCCAGTAGTGGTAAAGGAATATCAACAGTGGTTAGAAGAATGGCTTCAATGAGAGAAACTTGAGGACATTGAGTTAGACATTTTTGAGAGAGACTTCAATATGATATGAGACAGGAAATTGGATAGGTAAGATAGTAGTACTGGTATCACTGTCTCTACAGAACTGATCAAGTGGCTGTAGATAGAAAGAGAATTGGGACTGGTGGATGGTGTCTAACTATGGCAAGGTGAGGAGGTGGGACCATTTACCAGATAGCATATAATAGATAGTAGATATACCAAAAATGCCCCTTTCTCTACTACCATACCAGTCACAAGGTCTGGCAGGCAACCAGCCTCCCCTTTCCCCAACTTACAACCCCTCTACCTCAGTGTGGTTTGCTGTACCTATTGAAGGGCAGTGGGAGGAAGGCAATGATGATGAGTTGCCCCTCTTTTGGTATTGGATCAGTGTTTTCTCCACTTTTTCACAGTTCTAGTACCTCCAGCTACATCTGGGGTGTACTCATCTTAGCACAGTACCTTTTCTCTCTTTGTCATTATCAATAAGGTGTTGTCTCAGTGTATCACAGGCTACATAGAGAGTTGGCTGACCATGGGCATCAAGTGTCAGTGTAGGTTACCTGCAGGTTGTCAGTACCTGTAGTGGGGCCCTCTGAGCCTTAGTGAGCTTCCTGGTGAGTGCAGTTCTGGCATAGGTGACTGTGTTCTAGGTGGAGTTGAGTGGGAGGAGAGATGGCCATCACAGATAAGCAGAAGGGTGATAACAGTGGACCAGTTGAGTGTTAGGCTGATGATGGCTATCAGGGTGTGGTGGGTACTGATTCGGTGGGGCCTTCTGATTGGTTAGCAGGGGGTGGGGCTGTACCCAACTAGAACTGAGAGCTGATGCAGTGACATGATCAAGGCCTGCAGGCTTGGGGAGTGGAGCCTTCCTTTTCTAGGCTATACCAGACTGGAACCAGGAGCTGACATAGCAATGTGATCAAGGCCCACAGGCTCAGAGAAGGGATAGGGGTCTCTTCCTATCTCCTGTATAAGTTCTTTGATAAGAGGTTCTGTGTGTTAGTCCTTATCAACTGTTAGCTAGTTGAGGGGTTTTTATTTTACCTTGGACTTTCATTTGGGGTTTGGGGGGCTAGTTCTTATTTGGTCCTGGCACTATTAGATTTTGATATATAGGTGTGCTCTCATATATAAATGATGATCCAGCCCTGGTGAGCTGATGAATCTTGTCTATGTATCATTGAGATGGGGGTATGGAACACTACTCTTACATAACTAGAGTGGTAGGACTGCTGGACAATTTGATAGCCTAGGTTAATGGGGGGTTAGTACTTAGGAAGGGGGTGGGAGAGAGTTTTGGCCTATATAGTCTAGGTTCTCTTCTAATAAAAATCTGTTGGGACTTGATCCCATTAAAAAATAAATAAAAAAATATGATAAATAGTTGACTAGTTTGTATCTGCATTGATTGGCTTAATATCTTTAATATGGTAGGAGTACAGTTGTGCCCCTGGTCAGACTACTGAGGAGTTGAGGCAAGAGAGATCTTCCAGACTACCAAAGGAGGCAGTGGTTGCTGCATCTTAATATCAGATTACTGAAGGACAAGATCTCTTGAGATGAATTTGTAAGGATAGCTAGGAAGAAGGTAGACTGGTGGAAGATTGAGTAGTAGACAATTAAGAACTGATACAGTAAATTTAAATACTTAGCTGGAGCCTACTGGTAAGATGTGGGAGAGGTTGTCGGTAAGACAGAGAAGAATAAGAAGAAAAGAGTATATCAAGGTTTGCTCTGGCAGATAAAGGAGTTGGAGTATACACATTTAACTTAGAAAGAAAGAGAGCTGCTGACAATAGATATTTTGGAACTGCAAAATAACCTCAATACTAGGAAGAAAAGGAAAATCAATGGGCTTTTGATCAGAATAAGGGTATGGAGACTGGAAGAAGATGAAAGACCAACCAAATATTTATCAGGAATATTGAAAGCCAGAGAGGTGCACTAGAGCTAGTCATCAGTTATTAGTAAGGATGAATAGGAAATAACTGACTAGAGAGATATGATAAAGGAGATTTCGACTAAATAGGCTGACCTATGGTCTGATGAGATAGCTGTTAGTAGCTCAGCTAGAGAGAAAGAGGAAAGGAAAACAGTACTGGATGACTGAACTATACATGGGGACGAGAATATTAGCAAGATAGTTCTGTATCCTGTAATCCTAGAGAAGGTATAGAAAATGCTAAGTGATGTCCAAAATGGATCCTCTCCAGGGGTGAATGGCTTGCTCTGGGAATTCTGGAAGGAGTTTCAAGTTGTATTTAGAGGATAGAGATGGTGAATACAGTTCTGGAGAATAGTGGCTGACTAGATAACAGGCCACTGGACCTGGTATTATTAATTTATAAAAATAAAAGAGACAGAAAAATGTGGCAGAATTGGCAGCACATAATGCTACTAAATGTGGATTGCAAATTAATATTGAAAATTCTGGCAAGATATCTGTAGGAAAAAATTGGAGACTTCATTGGAAGGTACCAGCAGAGATTTGTAAATGAGTATCAAATCTGAGATAGCACAGCTTGGGTCCAAAATGTTCTTGAAGAAAGTCAGAGTTGAAATGTAGCTAGAAGACTAGTCTTCCTTAATCAGGAGAAGGCATTTGACAGAGTGCACTAGCACTACTTAGAAGATGTCTTGGGGAAGGTGGGATTCAACATGGGGGAATTGAGGAGACTGATGAAACTACTGAGGAGTAGCAAGGCAACTATCTTAATGAATGGATGGTGTGAAGAGGAGTTTTGACTGGGCAGGGGGGTGCCACAAGGGGACCCCCCTGTCTCTATTATTATATGTTCTCTCTTTGAAGCTATTGCTAGATAGGTTGAGGAGAAAAATGTATAGACTTCAACTGGGAAAGTAAACTAGAAGTTGGGGTCTTTGCAGATGATATGGTGATTGGAATGAACAGATTGGAGGATATAGTGTGATATGTACAATTGACAATATCAGAATATGAAGTACTGGTGACTGCTAAGATCAGATGACATAATGGCATAACAATCAAATAGACAACCTAATCTATCAAGTGACTACACCAAAAAGAGCACTGATAATCCAAGCCAAAATGAAGACCATGTTATTTATAGGACTTAGCTCTAGACTCAGAAACTGGCACCAAAGAACAAGTACTCCATATGTAATGCCTCCCACCTGCCATTCCAACCAGACCTCTCGCCACTCTACTCCTTTGCTAAGCCTCAAGACCATTGTCTTTGATACCATCAAGAAGGCTATCTGGCACCCAGATACCTCAGACCATCTGAACTTCTATACTGAAGACTTTGGACACTTCATCAACTACCAGTACATCATGGCCCAGTAGCTCAAGGACACCACTGACCAGATGACCCTCTGGCATGACTATGAAATCGGCTACTACCTCTGTAATGAAACCTAAGAAGATGACTGGGAAGACCTTGCTGCTGAACTATTAACTACCAGCCAGCTTATCAAGAGAGCCCTCTATATCCACCAAATCTTCTATCATGTTCCCTGGGCTATAGTACACTTGTAAGGAGTAACTGCCAGGAATATTGTCCACCTTACTACTGAAGAAGTCAATTGGATAGAAGCTGAAGTAGCTGATTATATTGGAAGCAACCACATCACTGTAGGAAGCCAACAAACTGAACTCACTTTGCTAGGTTTCCATACTACACCCCTCCAAGAGAACTACTAAGGTCACCTCATAAGTCTTATAGAGATATTCAAAGAACCACCTATTACCATTGAAGCACCCAGTAGAGCTACCCCAACTACTCACTATTCTGTCAGTCTCACTTCACACCATATTATTTGAGAGCTAAATTAAGAAGAAGCTCAAGAAGTCCCTATCTTTGAAGAGGAGGTCCAAGAACTCCAAGACCCTACTCCTGAAGCAGCCCTCTCTAATATCAAAACTGATGAGACCTCAGAAGAAGAAGAAGAGCAACAGAGAGTTTATCAGTCCTCTGTCCACATCCAAGTAGTGCAAGGATTGGAGAATGTTTTTGAAGATGATTGGCCACTATTTTACACCCTTACCTCTTGGCTGGTACTTCCCCCTTTTAAGGAGTGGAATGATAAAGTCACAATTCAGCAAGATGATTTGTTTGCCACCAATGAGGGGTACTATACTATTTAAAGCTGATAAACATCCTTATACTGAATTTGGCCAGCCAACATTTTTGTCAGCAATCCTCATATCTGTATCTTGTATAAACAATCATTGCATCTGCATTCAGAGTAAATTATCCTCACATCCATATCTGGTATAAATAATTGTTGCATACGCATTCAGAGTAAACAACCCTCACATCTGTATCTGATATAAACAATCATTGCACCTATATTCAGACATCCATCACAGCCTACAAGCCATTAGCATACTTAGCCATATAATATAGCAGCTGCACTATAGTTAGCCACCTTATAGCTAGCAAACTTGTATAAAATACCCCCCAAAGAATGAGTGAATAAACCTCAGTCAATTGGTTTTGCAGAAAAGTAGTTTACAACCAACTTAAGTTTTTGAGAAACTTTGAGAAAAGACTCCAAGAGCCAAGGATAACTCTTGTTCAAGGACTGCCACTAAGTTAAAGGAATGACCACCATTATGATATGGAAAACTGTCAAGAAAAGCTGCTAAGAACCACTGCTAAGGAATTCGCCATTACAGACTACCACAAACCTTAAGTCAGTCAAGTTACTTTTGCCACTACTAAGAAAAGTCACCAGGAAACTGACCACCCTACTTTATTCAAGACTGTCACTAAGATCCCACCATGCATTTGGACTCACCATGCATTTGGACTGCACATTCCAGATTCAAAACTACAGATCAGTCAAGAACAAGACCTAGGATACCCAAAGAACTCAAGAAATCCAAGGAAATCTACTGTATAAGATATTAGACTGTCACTCGCCAGCCCAAGCAGCCACTATTCCAGAGACCTGTCATCCTCAAGTTAACAAGTCAGATGGATGAGCAAGCTGTCAATCTCCATTTTCTTTACCTGCTGTGTCATGAAGAGAATTACCAACTGATCAATTGACTATCATCACTGAATATTAAGCCTACAAGACCCAAGTAATCACTACCCCAGTCAGTAAGTATTCATCACCAGGAATTCCCTCTAAAGTATGATTGAGCCATTGATCTCTGCATCATCCATCAACTACTAAATAATTGAGCCATGGTATGAACATTCCCTATCGATATACAAATCAAATGAGCTGATTATGTGACCATCTACTTGGAGATCTCTTTTTATCTCAATATACATATCACATACTTCACCAAGTGGCACATTGAGCTGTGCTTGAAGCTTATAGTTATACAAAATATATGCCACAATAGATATTATTTAAGAGGAGATTCAATAGTATGAGATAGTATTGGGTACAAAGCTGAATTGAAACAAGTGTGAGACAATGGACATTAGTACTGGACTGAGTAATATTGGAAGGTTTGGTACCATGATTGTAAAAGAAGAGAAAGTATAATATTTAGAAATCTGGTTCTCAGTATATGGTACAGTACTGAAAGATAACTGATGGAAAGTTAAGGTGGAAGATTGAGAGGTAATCTTGAAAGAATGAGCTGGAAGAAACTTATCTTTTTTTTTTCTTTTTCTATAGACCATAGTCTCATTTATTATCTGAATACCTGTCTAAACATTTCATATGTCCTTATACCACATTGGTAGCCCTAGCCCTCTCCTCTCTACTCTTCTCTTACACTTAACCTCTCCACTCCCACTCTCTCAAATGCTACCTCATTGTCAATAACCTGCACTCAACTCTTACTCTTGCTATATATGACTTCCACTAGCTTCCTACAGTGCCCCTCCCCAGAGCCCCAATCCCTCTGCCAACCTGTCAATATATCTTTCAATAATTACTACCACCTCACCATCTTTTCTCTCAGGGTCAACTTCCTCCCTTCCTCAAAGACTGCTAACCAGTGTCCTGCCATTTCTACCCACACTGCAATAACCCACCCCAGGGTGAGCTACTCATTTCCTACCACACTGACCACTCTTGTCCAAAGCACATTCCATCTCCCCTGCCTATGCTCCCTATTTATATCCCCTAGATACTGCCCCACCTCTCTCCAAAAATCTGCCAACACCTCACACTCCCCTAACCAATGTTCAGGGGTCTGCACCACTTCTCCTACCTGCCCAACCCCCAAGCACTCCTCATACTCAAAAAGTCTCCTCCCTCTACCAAATAACCAGTTCTATAGTTCAGTATCACATTTCACCTCATTACCCTCCACTACACCACTCAGAACTTCAGGGGGATCCACTTCTTCACCTCTGCCCCCCAAGCCCATAGGTCTGTCCAATCTCATTCCTCTCTGATTCCAATACCTTGCCACCCTTCTGGCAAGAGATCCAGGCCAAAGCCCCATTGGCTCTTCATCCCTTCTTTAAGGCAGAAGTCAATTGCTGGTGACTCTCCCAGCAACAGCTTGTGCCACTGCCACATTCCTGGGCCCCAGTGTTCCTCTGCCATATTCCCCATCCATCAAAGTCCAATTTGATACCCCCCTTTAATCACTCCTTATCAGAATTCTCGATATCTAAGCCTTCTACTACTGCCACATCCAATCACCTCCAATAAGTCACCAGATGACCCCTGGGGGGATATCTTGCTTCCCACACCTTTTGCATCAGGGAAACCCACTCTTCTCCTCTCAGCATCACTGCTCTTTAGAGCCACCAATTGCAGGCAATGGAGCTTTTTGGGCAAGTCCACTAATCCAAGGCTACCATACTTCACAGATAGGGTGAGGGTCACCCCCAACACTATCAGCCCTCCAATCTACCTCCTAATCCTATCCAGAAGTGGTTCTAGTGACAGAGCATAGAGAATAGGAGACAGAGGGTCCCCTTACAGCACTCCTCTCCCCAGTGAAAATGGAACTCCTTGGTGACCATTCACCATTATGGCTGCCTTACTTTCCTCCAGCATCTGCATGATGGCCTGCCCCAGTCTCTCTGGGATTCCAATTCTTGCCAAGACTTTCCCCAACCATATACAGTATACCCTATCATATGCCTTCTCCTGATCCAAGAAGACCAGCCTTCCATCTACCTCCACAGCTCTTGCCCCCTCAATAATACCATGCATCTATGCCATGCCATCTCTGATTAGCCTCCCACCAACAAAGCCACACTGTTCCTTCCCCAGAACTTGCTGTACCACTGTCTGTAAACGTGCCACCAGTATCTTCATTATCAACTTTCTATCCATATCCAGAAGTATGATAGGTCTTCAGTTCTTCCAGTTCTCTCAGTCTCTTATCCTTATAAAAGAGCACTACTAATCCTAACTCCTGTCCCCCTAGCCATTTTCCTGAGTCAATCATATCTCCACACATCTCCTTTATCTCCCCAAGCACCCCTTCAATATCTACCATTTTCTTCCAGAAATCCCATGACAGACCATCCTCTCCTGGTGATGTCTCATTCTTTGTAGCCAATAGTACTCTTAAGATTTCTTCCTCCTGAATGGAGTGGGTCAACTCCCCTAACCTCTTAGCCACCAGTGGGGTCCACTCCTCCAAGAACCCTTCTATAGTCCTTTCATCTTCCCCTTCCTCCTCCTCACTCCACAGGCTGCTCCATCTCCTCTGGAGTGAACCTAGAATACCTTGCACCCCTGTCACCATTTCACCATCTTCTCCTATAATTCCTTCCCACCTCTGGTACACCTTGTGTGCTCTTAGAAGTCTGGTAAGATATCTTGTGGGCCTTTTTCCTTCCTCCAGCCCCTGCCACCACAATCTTGATATCATTTCTTGAACCTGTAGCTCCTCCTCCTCTCTTGAGACAGCCTTCAGCTCTTCAATTTCCATCTTTACTCTCTCCACTCTCCACTCTTCAACTTCCTCCTTAGCACACCCATGGCCATCAGCAGACTCCGATAGGAGGCCCTTTAGTCAGCATGAGATTTCCATTATCTGCTTTCTTCTAAGTCACCTCTTTGCTCTCCCCACCTCGCCTCAAAATATCTGAGCAGCAGCTTTCAACTTTAGCCACTAATCCCCTATAGCCATGTCTTTTCCCCTCTAATATACAATATTAACTGCCACCTCTTCTCTCCATTGTTTCCACACCCTCTTGTCTTTCAATAAAGCACAGTTAAGTCACCAATATCCAGACCTCTCCCCAAATGTTCTCTGCCCCACTACCCCCCAGTGGTCAGACCAGGGGCACTACATCACTTCCAATTCCTTCCAGACATCCATCCCCCAACAGTCAGCCATGAGAATCCAGTCAATCTGCATTCCCAGTCCATGCATCCAATGGGTAAAAACTGTCTGATTCCCCCACTTCTGGCACCCTGTATTGCCTAAGACACTTAGTCTCTCCATTTCTTCCCATCTGTCCAGCCCCCCACTTCTACTTGTCTCAGCTAGCCCACCATAGAGTAATCCACAGCTGCAATCCTAACTACATTAAAGTCCCCTCCAAGTATGTTGACTCCAGCCTTCACCAAAGTACCACTGTCCAACAACTCCTTTATCCAAGTTACTCTCAGTCCTCTTTCTGCCAGACAATAGCAAGAGCCCACCACTACTGGCCCCCACCCTGGCCTCACCCATATCCCCTACAGTAAGTGATCCCCCCAACCCCCAATGTCCCTCAGTTCTCCTTTGCCTTTTCTTATCAAAATTTCAATCTTCTCTCTCTATTCTACTACTCCTCCCCATTCTCTCAACCAGTTCTCCTTATCTATCTCATCTTTACATCTCACATCCTGAAGTAGAAAAACATCTACTTTCAAATTGTTAAGCCATGCAAAAATGTTTTGATGTCTCTCTGATCCCCTCAGCCCATTGATATTCAGTGAAAAAATATTGGTTGTACTGTTTATATTGAATAATTTTGGGTTGGAGTTCTACTCTAAATCTCAATATCCTGGTCCATCCTTGATAGATCCAACTCTCTCTCAGCTTTCAGCTCAGCTTCCTTCCTAGTCTCCAACTCTACCAAGATCTCCTGTACTGCTACCATGTTCTTCTCTTCCATTATCATGTGATAGTCCTCACATGCATTCTCCCACAGCTCTGCCCCATTCTATATATTCCATCCAGTGACTACTATCCTCTTTGCTATCTCTGCCTCCTGAACCATATCCACATCATACTCTTCACCCTCCAACAGCCTTGCCAAGCATTCCACTATCAGCTTCCTCACAACTCCAACTCTATACAGAATATCACTTCAGGCCTTCTCACTCAATAGCTAGAAGTCCATCTTCCCCAACTCCTCCCCAGCCAATTCCATCACCATCCTGTACATCCAAGGCCCCTCTCTCATGTGCTTCCCTCCAGGAGTTTCTGACCTTTTTTCTCTGTCTTTCTTTCCACTCCACCCCACACTAGCCAACTCATTCCACTTTTCATCAGATGCATTCACCAGATCTTCTCCAGTTATCCCAACTACCTGTCCTCCCCAGGAGACATCTGGGACTCCAAATCTAACATTCTTTATACTCTTTATCATGACATCCTCAACATCCTCCACCTCAGCTCCAGTGGCTCCATTGGTACTTTTTGGCAGCTTGACTTCCTTATCCTTACTGGCCTCACTCTTCAGCATCCAGTCCTCTAGGTATGACTCCTCCATTGCTACTGGCAGCCCCCTCTGGGGGGCATGCTCTGAAGCCCATGAACCCCCTGACCCCTTCTGCTCACTTCCCACTGCTGACCCTTCACCAGGCCCTCTGCTCATATCACCTGCTGTGAGCTCTGTAAGGAGTTCCTGCTGTCACTTTCTCCCCTGAGCCCTCTCCAAAATCTCTCTGTCTATCTAGATTTTCTTTCCATTGACTTCTACCATCATTGTAGCTTTCTCAAAGGTGTGCCATGCTCTCTCTCTCTACTCGACTGCTCCATCCAACTCCCAGAGTACTATCAGCAAGTCTTCCTCCTCCTCCTCAGTGTTCTTGACCCTAGATACCTTGCACTCAAAGGGCTCCCACTTCATTATCCTAGGCCAGTCACTTCCTTTCCCTGTTGTCTCCTTCTCTGCCACTCTCAGGTGCACTTCCACATCCCCAGTCCAGAAGGATGTCCCCTTCCATAGCTGAAAGCCAATATCAATAACTTTACTATACTCTCTCATCACTCTTCCAACTCTATCCTTCATCTCCTCTACCAAAACTGTGGAGACTCTCTTAACTACCAGGTGCACTACCCAGGGGTCCCAATGAAGGCACCATATCATTGGGACTATGATCTCACCCACTTATATCTTCTTGGCCACCACTACCACCATATGCTCCTCTTTCATGAACCCAACCTCAACTTCCTCCAACCTTTCAAAAACTTCACTAATACTACATCACTCAGCTGCTTGCTCAAGAGCACCAGTACTATCCTAGCTGTTACTACCAGTCTCTGGAAGCTCAGCATGATGGTGAATTTTGAAATAGATTTCTTGAGTAACAGTGTCACTAGCAGTTCTGTTACACTATCCACCAGGTCCTTCTTGTGCATCACCCTCGACCCCTCAACCAACTCTTTGGTATGATCAGTAGTCACATCTTTTTTTTTTTTCCTAATTCCCAGTCTCATTGTTATCAGCAGTCATGCTACTCCTGCTAGCCCTATCTCCTCCAGTCTCTTGCACCCCTACACCTGACCTAGCCCTCCTACTTCCACTGTATTTCCCCTTTGCCCCTCCAATTTGCTGCCATCCACTCTTGTTACCACTACCAGCCCCATTCTTTATAGCTACTGCAAAGCTCCCCAGACTCTCACTACTCTCCTCTCCTTCAGCTCCACATCTTTCTTCCCCTCCACTCCTATCAGTTGCCTTCCTGAAAGACCCCATCCTCAGTTCATACCCTTTCTTCCCTTGCTGCCACTTGGATGCCATACCAGTTCCAGATCCAGTACACCAACCAGAAGGTTGAATTGCTGCCATTTTGCTAGTTACTTTTTCTAATAAACTATTCAAAAAGTGTATATAAAAGTATATGTAATGTAAATGATAGTAGAAGAAGGTGCTTAGCAGTGTCTAGGTCTTTGAGTTCTTCAAGTTCAACATAAACTTGGGTTTGTCCTTTTAGACTTCAGATATACTTATTGATCTTCTTGTCTCCAGTGACATGAGATAGCTCTAGTAGAATAGATAGGAATTGTACATTATTTGCTTGTACAGACTTGAGTTGTTTGACATTTGCTAGGCAATCTCACACAATCTTAGTACTATTGATAGGTTTGAATTGGTCTTGAATAATATCTGAGAATTCACCCCAGACCTTAATTCAGCCAGAGTATTTTGTATTCTGAATATAATTTTACTATCAGATTACAGCATTCTCTCAAAAGAGTGTGGCAGCAAATTAGACTAATACTGCTTCATCCAAATTGGTCAGTTAGCTATACTGCTCCAATTGGAAAAGCCAAGCATTGATAGACAGTCCCTCTCTTTGGCCATCAAAGATATCAGGCTTCTGAGGCTTAATGGTGACTATCACTAGAGATATCAGTACAGGTGCAAATATAGACTGCCCAGAGATCTTGCCTTTCTTCTTATTCAAGCAGTCTTGAAGTTGGAAAATCTGAGTCAATGCAGTATGCAAAAGACTTTTGAGAGTCCCAGATGACTGAGTAGGAATTGGCTGTTTCTTCTTTTCTTCTTGCTGAGTTTCAGACACGTTCTGTAGGATATAGTTGTTATAAGAACTGTTGTCTCAGGCATTGGTATCTATGAATATAATGTTGTGACTAGTTCTTGAGAGGTTTCTTATTTAGGCAAGGTGTAACTTAACTACTGCTACCAAGTATAACAGTTCTAGTTTCTAAGTCAGAAAGTGACTTAATTCAGAAAGTTCAAAGTAGCTTGAAGAGATACTTAGAGTTCTGGAAGATCTTGTGATTTCTGGGAGAAAATATTCTGAGTTTTATTCATGAGAACAGAAAGAATATTTATACAAGATCTAAAAGAAGAATCTAAAAGGATCTAAGAAATTAATGGAAATACCAAGAGGAAAGTTCTTAGTAAAAATAATAAATAAAGTTCTACAATATTCCATGAAGTTCTATAACTAGCTAAAATTAGAATAGCAGTGACTAGAATATTCTAGCTAAGACTTGGTACAAAGAAAGAATTTCTAAGCATTCAGAAAATACTGGAAGATTATAGAATATACTAGAAAAGATAAAGAAAAAGAGTAAACTATATTAAAATATTACACACTTACTCTTTCACCTCAACCCTTTCAAGCACTATCTTATTTCCAAACACCCTTACCCTACTCTCACTCTTACTATAGATAATTTCTACCAGCTTTCAGCAGCACTCCCCTCCAGAGCTCCATTCCCTCTACCAACCAGCCAGTATATCTCTCATCAGCTATCTCAATCTCACTACCTTCTTCTCTATAGTCATCTTTCTGCTCTCTCTTTATATTTATATATCAATAAGTAGTAATTATGATAGTTTATGAAAGGATCAATAATATTCGCAAATTATGATATTTGAATAAAATATTTATATATAAGGAATAACTAGAATACATATTCCTTAGATCATTCAAATTTGCAGGCAAATTTGCCTGTATTTTTTTT
>RQIL01022666.1:0-19155 GCA_003951145.1 Jimgerdemannia lactiflua | reverse complement strand
TATATTAGCTATTATAATATAGTAGATATTAAGTTTAGTAAGTATATTAGATTTCTTTATCTTAAATTCTCATCTTTTTAATACCTAGAGTTAGTAGTTTCTTGAGGCCAAATATATTAAAAATATAATCCTGAAAGTCTTTTTATTAGTATATTTATTCTTTTCTAATACTTTTGATCTAAGGTTTATTTACTCCAAGATACTGGGATATTTATACAAGTTTGCTAGCTATAAGATAGATAGTGTGACATATGATATGAAATAGAAACAAGAATCAGGAGAAGACATTTGACATAGTACTTGAATCTAATTCTTGATATAGTATAGTATTTTGCCAATGGTGAAATTATTTTGCCAGTGGTAAGATTATTTTTCCAATGGTGAAATGACTCATAACTTAGCCTCATAGTAGTAAAATTAGTACACAAATCTGTATAAATAACCCAGTATTTTAAAGTAAATAAAAAATCCAGCTCAGACAATACAATATAGTTCTTTACATAATCTTTCCCCTTCCAAATCCATCCAACTTACCAAGTTCCATGTCCACTACATTACAACTTAGTGCCTATTGGTTGGTAATTTAAGATGAATTCCTTACTTTTAAGCTGAAAACAAACAACTGCCATACAGACTATTATGTTATGTATGGTGTTTGTCTGTGCTATCTACTGTTAATTGGTTGTTCCAATTGTCAGCCTCATTTCTATGAACTGTTATCAATATTGAACAATAGATGCTCTGTAAAGGACCACATCATTGAGTTAATAGCTGAGTCACTCTTTAGTTTGAGGGAATAATATTACAAAAATTAATTGCTGAAAATGCTGAACAAACCACCATGCCAAACGGACTGCTGTACAGACCATCACTCATGTACAAACTGCCAAGATGTCATATATGAACCACCCAAATTTTTGAAGACATTGTTTGTCTGCACCATTTGCTATTAATTGGTTATTCTGGTTGTCAGCCTTGTTTCTGTGAACTGTTATCAGTATTGAACAATAGATGCTCTGCAAAGGACTGCATTATTGAGTTAATAGCCAGATCACTCCTTAGTTTGAGGGGACAATATTATAAGAATTAATTACTGAAAATTCTGAACAAACCACCATATGAAGGACCATCATGGAGAATTGAAGATATGTTATATACAAATCATTGTCACCTGAGTTAATTATTTGAAGAATGCTGCCATCTACATTAATTGTTTATTCTGGTTGTCAGTCTTATTTCTGTGAACTGTTGTCAGTATTGAATAAAAGACACTCTGTAAAGGACCACATCATTGAGTTAATAGCCAGATCACTCCTTAGTTTGAGGGGACAACATTACAAGAATTAATTGCTGAAAAACACTAAATGACTACTATGTGAAGGACTGTCATGGAGAAAAGAAGATATGAACTGTCACCTGAGTGAAGAATGCTATCCAAGAGAAGATACTATCACTCACCTGACTTTTGAAAAATATCATCCAACTTTTGATAATATACAAATGGAATGGATTGCTATAGAGAATTAAAAGACATTATATATGCACTGTCTGAGTGAAGAATGCTGCCCAAGAGAAGACGCCATCACCTACCTAACTTTAGAAGATGCTATCACCCACCCAACTTTTGAAGAATATCATCTGACTTTTGATGATATATGAACAGAATGGACTGCTATGGAGAATTAAAAAGACATAGTATATGAACCATCACCCTGACCTTTGAAGATGCCATCACCCAACTTTTGAAGATGCCACTATCTGATTTTGATACCATCACTCTAAACTGCCTGGATATATTATAAATATATCTATGTAGGGAGAACAAATGTATAAACATTATAGGAATTTGAATAGGTATTTTTTTATTAAAAATAACCTATTCAGGGGGAAGATGTGATGTATGGTATAAAATAGAAATAAGAATCAGGAGAAGATATTTAACATAGTACTTGAATCTAATTCTTAATATAGTATAGTATTTTGCCAATGGTGAAATGACTCATAACTTAGCCTCATAGTAACAGAATTAGCACATAAATCTGTATAAATAACCCAATATTTTAAAGTGAATAAAAAAACCAGCTCAGACAATACAATATAGTTCTTTACATATTCTTCTCCCTTCCAAATCCATCCAACTTACCAAGTTCCATGTCCTCTATATTACAATAGGTAAGTTATAAGTCATTCCAAAAGTATTGAAATATTTTAATATTATTAAAATGCTATACTATATCAGGCCTTTGATTTTGAATATTTAGAAATATTATAATGGTAGAGCCAAATTTGGAAGAAGGAATAAGGAATAGACATTTGATCGCAACCAGTCCCAAATTAGTATAGCTTTATAGTTAGCAGTCCCTGATTTTGCCAGTGTCTAAAACATTCTGCTAATGTCGAAATCAAATACTTGATATGGTATAGCATTTTACCAATGGTGAAATTATTCTGCCAGTGACAAGATTATTTTGCCAAAGGCGAAATGACTCATAACTTAGTCATGTAACTTAGCTGCTACATAGTTAGCAAACTTGTATAAATAACCCAGTATCTTAGAGTGAATAAACCTCAGATCGAAAGTATTAGTATAAAGAATAAGTATACTGATAAAAGAACTTTCAGAATTACCTCTTTGATATATTTGGCCTTATGGAACTACTGACTTTAGGAGTCAATAAGACAAGAATTCAAGATAAAGAAATCTGACATACTAAGTTTAGCATCTGCTATGTTAAAACTTGGTGCCCATTGGCTGGTAATTCAAGATAAATCCCTCACTTTCAAGCTGAACAACAAACAACCACCACAAGAACCCACACAACACAACCAGACAGAATAGATATGAGACGACTCATATTCTATGGATATATCTCCAATGAATCAATCATCACCTTCATTGACAATTTCAAGCAGTATGCTGCTGTTAGGATCTTAACCGCAGCACAACAAGTAGCCCTACTTCTAGTAAGCCTTCAAGGTCCAGCAAGAACTGCCTTCATTGCAGTCAACCATGCAGGAGGTGGTGACTCAGCAGTACTACTAGCTATGAAGACTTGGCTTCGAAACACCTACTATACCAATGAAATTAAACAAGCTCTCAAGGATCAATTGAATACTATTTGTCAAGGAATGACCAAAGACCCAAACACATTCTACACAAGGATCTGGCATCAAATAGTTCTTGCTGACTACCCTGATGCAGTTCAAGACCAGGTGGCCAAAAATATCTTTATGAAAGGTATTCACTAAGAAATTGCCTTAGCCATCCAATCTATCTCAATAGTACTGGACCTGGTACAAAAAGTCACCTATGCTCAAAGATACTGGACTGCCAGACACCCTCAAGGCCATACAATGGAAAGGGTAACTGGAGTAAAAATCGAACCAAGGAATACCCATATAGTCCCAACTGCTATAGTCAATAGAAACACTCAACAACAATAATCACAATCTCAAGAACCAAGAAAAGCTGACCCAATGGAGGAACTGGCCAAACAGTTTGCAGAAATGACTGCACACCTGAGTGATGTAGTCAAGGAATTCAAGAAGTAGCCAGTATAGAAGTTTGCTGCTACAAATGAAAGATGATCAGTAACATACTACAAATGTAAAGAGGAAGGCCATTATGCCTCAGAATGCATGACAGAAAGCAAGTGCAAGGCTCAGCCAAGTAATGCAGCTAGAAATCGAGAACAGGCAAACACCATCACCTTCGAGGAAATTGGAGAATCAGAGGAAGAGCAGGAGGAATGGGAAGCTTATTCTACCACCTCAAGCAAGAAGAACAGCCAAGTCACCCCCTACAAAAAGCCGGTGGGCAGGCCTCCAAAGAAGACCCAAGCACAAACAAAGAGGTCAGAAGCAGCCATTGAAAAAGAGATACAGCCAAGTGAGGCTGACCAGGACATGGAGCTGGAACAAGATGTCAAGCTAGAACAGATAGTAGAAGATATCATCTGGAATACCACTCCATCAAGTAAAGGAAAAAAGAAGCAAAAGTTGCACAAGATCAAGACCTTCAAGTATGATATCTTCAAAGACCTCAAAGACCAAAAAGTCAATGCAACCTTTGGTCAACAGGTAGAAATCCCAACTTTCAGACAAAAAATAAGAACAGGAATCTCAGATATTGGAAAGAATCAAGGTTGGAGAATCATTGAAGCCAACAATGCTCAAGAAGACTCAGATGAAGAGAGTGAAGATAATCAGAAAACATCAGCTTATGCCACTTATCAGATTGAAGACCAAGTCTTTGAAGCCATCATTGATACTGGAGCTGGAGGATGTCTCATCACCAAGAAGGCAGTAGACTGCCTGGGTTGGGAAATAGAGGAAGCCACCAAACTAGTATTTATCACAGCTGATGGAATGCAAGCAACACCCTTAAGGAAGATCTGAGATGTCCCAATTAAGTTTGGAGAAGCCACCATCCTGGTGGATGTTATCATCACCAATGCAATCAACTATGACATCCTCATTGGCAATCAATGGCTTCACAAAGTCAAGACAATGATTGATCTCAGTGCTCAGAAGATGCAGATTGTCTATCGAGGCAGGAAGATCAGAATTCCCATCAATGTCCACAAAGGAGTCTGCTCTGAGATGAAGGAAGAACAAGAGGAAGAGGCCTACATGGTCACCACAAGGAAAGGAAAAAGCAAGCAGCTGACAAATAAAGAATGGTATACAAGAATTACAGATGGATATGCTCCACAAGGAAGGTGCCTCCATGGTGAAGAAATGTACTGTGCTCAACACTTGAATCACTACTATTCCTGTATCATCAAGGTAAAGAAGATTACCAACAGGTCAAAAAGAAATCAGGAGGAATCTGAAGATGAACCACCAGAGCTATCAGATGATAGTGAAGATGAGGAAGAAGATATTATGGTCAAAATACAAAGAATTCACCCTGATGCAGTCATGCCTCAGTACAAATCAGAAAATGCAGCTGGAATGGATCTATCTACCACCACCCATACAATCCTTGAACCACAAACCACCACCATTCTTGGAACAAGAATTAAAGTAACTATCCCGCCAAACTATGTCGGAATCCTCAAGACAGGAGCAGCTTGGCAAAAAGTGAAATATCTATAGAAGGAGGAGTCATTGACTCAGACTATACAGGAGAAATCCTCCTCCTTACAAGGAATCACAACCCAACAATTCCATTCAAAGTAAGGAAGAAGGATCAGCTAGCACAGATGCTCATCCTACCTGTCCTTAATCCAAGGATCAAGGAAGTTGTAAACATCAGACAAACCAAGCAAGGAAGAGCCGGATTTGGCTCTATAGAAAGAGGAGCTCTTGCAGTAACCAGAATTACTGAACTAGAACACAAGAGGGAGGAAAGCCAAGACAAATACACCTACATAATCAGAAGGAACTTCCCCCTCAGGAAAGAATTATCAGATCTCTTACACATATTTAAAGATATACTGGCTACAGACTTCAAGGACATCAAGACCAAGAAGCTCTTATTTCATCATGATGTCAATACAGGAGATGCAAAGCCAATCTATCAGAAGGCCTGCCCCATCCCACCAGCTTATAGGGAATGGCTCAAGATGGAAATCAAGGAGATGGAGGAATCCAGTATTATTAAAGAAGCTAGTAGCCCCTGGTCATCACCTATTATTCTAGCACCAAAGAAAGGAAGCCGACCAGGAGAATTCACACCAAGGCTCTGCACAGACTACTGAAGACTCAATGAAGTCACAGAAAAAGACAGACAACTATTGCCCAACATCGGCAATATTCTCATCACACTTGGAAATGAAGCACAATTTTACACCACTCTGGATCTATTCTCAGGATTTTATCAAATTGGCCTTATATCTGAAGCCAGCAAAAGATCAGCCTTTATCACTCCTGATGGAACTTATGTCTACCTCTGCATGCCCTTCAAAATATGCAATGCACCAACAAGTTTACAGTGAATGATGAATAGCATCTTCAGGGATGTTATGAAAAAATAGATAATGGTATATATGGATGATGTGATCATCTTCAGTCAGATAGCCAAGGAATACTTGGAACATATCAAGGAAATCCTCAGAAGGCTCTGCAAGCATGGCCTCTACATCAAGCCTAAGAAATGCAAATTTGGAGAAGAAGAAATTGCATACCTTGGACACATCATTAATTATGAAGGAATACACACTGATCCAGCAAAGATCAAGGCAGTGGCAGCATACCCAGTACCCATCAGTATTACTGAAGCTCAGGCCTTTATGGGTCTTGCATCCTACTACAGAAGATTCATCTGAAGATTCTCCCACTTTGCCAGTCCCATTTATGATCTGTTCAGAAAAGAGATCAGATTCCAGTGGATATAACAGTAGCAACTAGCCTTCAACGAACTCAAGACCAGGTTGACCCAGACCCCAATCTTGAGAAGGCCTGACTGGACTCAAGAATTCATCTTACAGATAGATGCCAGTGCAATGAGACTCAGAGCTATCCTTGCACAGAAGAAGGAAGGTGCTGAATATGTAGTGGCCTACCTCAGCAGAGGAACTCACAGAGCTGAGCAATTCTATGAATTATATAAGCTGGAATGTCTTGCAGTCATTTGGGCCATAGAAAAGTTCCACTACTACTTGGCCAGAAGACACTTCACTATCCAGACAAACTACTCGGCACTCACCTGGTTGCTCACCACTAGCGAGCCAAAAGGAATCTATGCCCGATGGATCATGAAGCTGCAAGCCTATGATGCCACAATTACCCATCACCCTGGAAGAACAAATACCAATACTGATGCCCTCTCACAGATGCCCTGAAGGATCCAACCCCCATACAATTACTATGAATAAAGAACTGTACTATAGAATCATCAGCTACTTGGGGCAGCAAAAGATGCCCCCGCATCTGGAAGAATAGACAAAAACAATTATTAATCGGACATGGAAACAATTCGAAACAGACAGAGAAATACTCAAGAAAGGACAACAATTAGTCATCCCTGAGCATTGGAAGAATCAGGTGATGAAGGAAGTACATGAGCAAGGCTACATAGGAGGAATCAACATATATGACAAAGCAAAAAGAACTATATGGTGGCCAGAAATGGAAGAAGATATCAGGCAATTTGTCAGGACCTGTGACAAATGCCAGAAGCAGAAACAAGACCAATGAAATCAAGCCCCTGGATCAGCAGACATTGAGCTAATACTATTTGCCCATATTACAATGAATGTAATTGGTCCTCTACCCCTGATATTGACAGGAAACTGATATGTCATTATGATTGTAGACCTTTTTATGAAATGAGTAGAAGCTGGACCCCTTAAGGAAGCCAATGCATAGTCAATTGCTGATTTCCTTCACAGAGAAATCATCTGCCAATTCAAGACTCCAAAGAAAGTTACCACTGATAGAGAAATGGAATTCATCAACTAGTTCCATGAGATTCTTTACAAGAAATACAAGATCCAACACATCAAGACCACAGCCTATCACCCACAAGGAAATGGACAAGCAGAGCAAACCAATAAGACCCTCAAGAATATCATTGCCAAGATCTGTGATGAATACAGAAACTGGAATCACTACCTTCCAATAGCATTATCCACTCTGTGGGATATACGATCACAAAGCACCCATTTTACACCACAAGAAATGCTATTCAGAGAAGAAAGTTCTAGTGGAAGCTTGTCAGCAAACAATGATGCAATCTGAAGATATGTAGATATAGAGATATGGAGATTGCACCAAATTAGGAAAAAAGCAGAGGATTACATCATTAAGGTGCAGGCACTACAATGGAACAATGCAGAAAAAACTCCCAAGCCCCTGGAAATAATCAAGATAAGAGACAAAGTTCTGGTGTATTAGAACATGGTAGAAGCTTCTTGGTCAAGGAAACTGAAGCCCAAGTAGGAAGGACCTTATCTGGTGCAAGATATAAAAGGGACCACCTTTTGACTACGAAAACTCATAGACACAATAATCCCCACTACCATCTATCGAAACTGACTCAAGAAGTATTATGACTAGTAACTGAAGTACTGCAACAGTACTCAAGATCACTAGTGCTGCCCAAAGAGCCATCGAGAGACAATGGCATACCACAGAGCCTCTGACTATAGAGAAATCATTTGACAGTATTAGAAGTATCATGCAGACCCATCTTGCTCGAATCTCACACTTCAAGGCCTATCAGTACTGCACAGAATTCCAAGAGTACTTCAAACTTGGACAGATACTCAACCAGAACCAGAACTTGACCAAAGATGATTGGATCACTGAATGTCAGCTCTCCTACTCTCAGATCACTGTCACTAGGAGAATTCACAAGCTATTTCATAATGATGAATCAGCACTAGCCCATATTTGAGGAATAATGCCCTCAGACTTTGAGTGAGTTAAGCAACACTATTGGGAAATAGTGATACAACAAATTGCCCAGTATAAGACCATACAGACCATTAAAGCCTGGGAGTTTGAATAGATGTTTCAGGGATGAAACCATCTATTCAGAAGGAAGTTGTAATGGTAGAGCCAAATTTGGAAGAAGGAATAAGGAATAGACATTTGATCGCAACCAGTCCCAAATTAGTATAGCTTTATAGTTAGCAGTCCCTGATTTTGCCAGTATCTAAAATATTCTGCCAATGTCAAAATCGAATACTCAATATGGTATAGTATTTCACCAATAATGAAATTATTCTGCCAGTGGCAAGATTATTTTGCCAAAGGTGAAATAACTCATAACTTAGCCATGTAACTTAGCTGCCACATAGTTAGCAAACTTGTATAAATAACCCAGTATCTTAGAGTGAATAAACCTCAGATTGAAAGTATTAGCATAAAGAACAAGTATACTGATAAAAGGACTTTCGGGATTACCTCTTTGACACATTTGGCCTCATGGAATTACTGACTCTGGGAGTCAAGAAGACAAGAATTCAAGATAAAGAAATCTGATGTACTTGCTAAGTTTAGCATCTGCTATGTTACAATATTTAGAAATTGTCAAAATCAGTAACTGCTAAATATATAGCTATACTAATTTGGGACTAGTTGCAATCAAATATCCATTCCTTATTCCTTTTTTCAAATTTGGCTCAACTATCACAACTTTCTCCTAAATAGATGATCTTATCCCTGAAGTATCTATTTAAACTCTCAAGCTTCAATAGTGTGACAGTAGAACCAAATTTGGAAGAAGGAATAAGAGATAGACATTTGATCGCAACCAGTCCCAAATTAGTATAGTCTTATAGTTAGCAGTCCCTGATTCTGCCAAATAGCAAGATTATTCTGCCAAGTGGCAAAATTAAAGACCTGATAAAGTATAGAATTCTGCCAAATGGCAAGATTATTTCGCCAAGTGGCAAAATGACTCACAGCTTGACCACATAACTCAACCACCTCATAGTTAGCAAATCTGTATAAATAACCCAATATCTTAGAGTGAATAAACCTCAGATCGAAAGTGTTAGCATAAAGAACAAGTATACCGATAAAGGGACTTTCGGGATTACCTCTTTGACATATTTGGCCTCATGGAACTACTGACTCTGGGAGTCAAGAAGACAAGAATTCAAGATACAGAAATCTGACGTACTTGCTAAGTTTAGCATCTGCTATGTTACAACTTAGTGCTTATTGGCTAGTGATTCAAGATGAATCCCTCACTTTCAAGCTGAACAATGAACAACCACCACAAGAACCCACACAACCCAACCAGATAGAATAGATATGAGACCACCTGTATTCCATAGATATACCTTCGATGAATCAATCATCACTTTCATTGATGATTTCGAGCAATATGCTGCTGTTAGGACCTTAACACCAGCACAACAAGTAGCCCTACTCCCTATAAGCCTTTGAGGCCCAGTAAGAACCACCTTCACTGCAGTCAACCATACAGGAGCTGATGCCCCAGCAATACTGTTAGCTATGAAAGCTTGGCTCTGAAATGTCTACTATACTGATGAAATTAAACAAGCCCTCAAGGATCAATTGAACACCATTTGTCAAGGAATGTCTGAAGACCCAAACACATTCTACACAAGGATCCAGCATCAAATAGTCCTTGCTGACTATCCTGATGTAGTTCAAGACCAGGTGGCCAAAAATACATTTATGAAAGATATCCACCAAGAAATTGCCCTAGCCATCCAATCCACCCCAATGGCACTAGACTTAATACAGAAAGTTGCCTATGCTCAAAGATACTGGACTGTCAGACATCCATAAGAACACATGATGGAAAGAATAACCAGAGTAAAAATGGAACTAAGGAACACTCACATAGTCCCAACTGCCATAGTCAACTGGAATATTCAATAATAACAACCACTACAATAAGAACCAAGGAAGGCTGATCCAATGGAGGAACTGGCCAAACAGTTTGCAGAAATGACTGCACATCTCAGTGATGTAGTCAAAGAGTTCAAAAGACAACCAGTGCAGAAGTTTGCTGCCACAAATGAAAGACGATCCATAACCTGCTACAATTGCAAGGAAGAAGGCCATTATGCCTCAGAATGCATGGCAGAGAACAAGCACAAGGCTCAGCCAAGCAATGCAGCTAGGAATCAAGAACAGGCAAACACTATCACCTTTGAGGAAATTGAAGAATCAGAGGAAGAGCAGGAAGAATAGGAAGCTTATCCTGCCATCTCAAGCAAGAAGGACAACTGAGCTACTCCTTACAAGAAGCCAGTGGGGAGGCCTCTAAAGAAGACTCAAGTATAAACAAAGAGATCAGAAGTGACCATTGAAAAAGAGATGCAGCCAAGTGAGGCTGACCAGGACATGAAGCTGGAACAGGATACCAAGCTAGAACAGGTAGTAGAAGATATCATCCGAAACACCACACCATCAAGTGAGGGAAAGAAGGAGCAGAAGTTGCACAAGACCAAGACCTTCAAGTACGATATCTTCAAGGATCTCAAAGACCAAAAAGTCAATGCAACCTTCAGTCAACTTGCAGAAATTCCGACTTATAGACAACAAATGAGAACAGAAATCTCAGATATCGGCAAGGACCAAGGCTGGAGAGTAATTGAAGTCAACAATGCACAAGAAGACTCAGATAAAGAGAGTGAAGATAATCGAAAAACATCAGCTTATGCCACTTGTCAGATTGAAGACCGAGTCTTTGAAGCCATCATTGATACCAGAGCTGGAGGATGTCTCATTACCAAGAAGGCAGTAGACCGCCTGGGCTGGGAAATAGAAGAAACTACCAAACTGGTATTCGTCACAGCTGATGGAATGCGAGCAACTCCCTTGAGAAAGATCTGGGATGTTCCAATCAAGTTTGGAGAAGCCACTATTCCAGTAGATGTCATCGTCACCAATGCAACCAACTATGATATTCTCATTGGCAATCAATGACTTCATAAAGCCAAGGCAATGATTGATCTCAGTGCTCAGAAGATGCAGATTGTCTATTGAGGCAGGAAGATTAGAATTCCCATCAATGTCCACAAAGGAGTCTGCCCCAAGATGGAGGAAGAACAAGAGGAAGAGGTCTATATGGTCACCACAAGGAAAGGAAAAGGCAAGCAGCTATCAGATGAAGAATGGTATACAAGAATCGCAGATGGATATGCCCCACAAGGAAGATGCCCCCATGGTGAAGGAATGTACTGTGCCCAACACTTGGATCGCTGCTATTCCTGCATCATTGAAGTAAAGAAGATTACCAACAGGCCAAAAAGGAATCAGAAGGAACCTGAGGATGGACTACCAGAACTATCAGACGATAGTGAAGATGAGGAGGAAGATATCATGGTCAAAATACAAAGAATCCACCCTGACACAGTCATGCCTCAGTACAAATCAGAAAATGCAGCTGGAATAGATCTATCTACCACCACCCATACAATCCTCGAACCACAGACCACCACCATCCTCAGAACAGGAATCGAAGTAACCATCCCACCAAACCATGTTGGAATCCTCAAGACAAGAAGCAGCTTGGCAAAAAGCAAAATATCTATAGAAGGAGGAGTCATTGACTCAGACTACTGTGGCGAGCCACATACAAAAACTTTTTTAGAATAGCTATAAGTTAGCCACCTACTATAGTAGGAAGACATTCAGAAATCAAGGATAACATGAACATTAACCAAAAATGTACCACCCGAATTAGCCAGATGACGCGAACCCTTCATAATTAGCCAGATGACGCGAACCCTTCATAATTAGCCAGATGACGCGAATTGCCAGATGATGCAGACAAGCCAGATGACGCAAACATTAACACTCAACATAGTAACCAGCCCAGCAACCATTGCTGTGGAAAAACTGTATAAATAACTCAGATAGCTAAACAGGGGAATAATCTGTCCCCTGAGGGAACACTGTCCCCTGAGGGAACACCATCCCCCGAAGGAACACCATCCCCCAAAGGAACACCCTGCCATAAATAGCAAATCTATAGTTAGCCAGATAGCAACCAAGGTAGCAACCACAATGTATAAAATACCCCAGAGACAAGAGTGAATAAACCTCAGTCCGAAATCTGAGAATTCAAAGAAGAGCAAAAGACAAGTCTGCCTGAGAACACTCTTAGGAGAAACGCCTGCCGAGAGCCCCTTGGTCCTAAAGGAATTGGATTGCAACACTTAGGAGATACGCCTGCCAATGAGCCACTGTTAAAGGGGATTGTGAGCCTTCTTTCATTCCAATTCGACTCCGGTCCTCTTGCCGATAGCAATCGATTTGCCGCCAAGTTCGAGTGAAGAGCTTCGCCGCCGTTTTCAAGTAGTCCGCCTTTTTGGTCCGCTTACCAGAATAAGCCTGAAGAACCGATCCGTTATGTCCTTGGTACGCTTGCCCGACCAAGCCTGAAGAACCGATCCGCCCTTTTTGGTACGCTTGCCCGACCAAGCCTGAAGAACCGATCCGCCCTTTTTGGTACGCTTGCCCGACCAAGCTTGAAGAACTGATCCGCCCTTTTGGATCCGCACCCCAGAACCGTTCCGTCCGCCTCCTTAAAAGAAACCCGATTGCCTGTCAACCGCATCCAAGATCGCCATCATGAGAACCTGCATAAGGAATCCGATCTAGAGAAACCCGCATATTTAAGGAAGACCGTCAGCCTAAGAAGACCATCAGCTTATGAAATCCGTCAGCTTAAGAAATCTGTCAGCTTAAGGACCCGCCGTCTCTAAGAAATCCGCGCCATTCGGGATATTAGCCATTTTCAAGAGAAAGTCCGCATCGTTCTACATTTCACCTGCCGATCTGCCACGCTTCGCAGAATCCGCCTCGTTCCAACCGTCTCGTTCTACCCGCATTGTTCAAGTAACCCACATCGACCGTCCGCATCGACCGTCCACATCGTCCGCTCAACCGCATCGTTCGAAGATCGCACCTGAGAAACCCGCCGCTTTTAGTCCATTCGCCCGAATAAGGAACCTGACCGCCCGAGTCACGGATTCCCAGAGAAACCGCACGTTTAAGGAAACTGATCGCCTGATTCCCAGACAAAGAACCCGCACGTAAAAGGAAATCTGCCTGATTATCCAAGATCACCCGAAACACGGATTCCCAGAGAGCCCGCGCTTTTAAGGAAATATGCCAAATTCGCCGTACACAAGATCGCCTGAGCCACAGACAGTCAGAAAACCCGCACTCATAAGGAATCCGATTGACAAAGATCACTGTCACGCCAGCAACCTGCACCCAGAACTCGCACCATTAAGGAAACCCGAAATCCGACCACCCAGGTCACACGAAATTACCCACTCGCTCGTAACCCAAGAATGCCGCCAAGTTAGGAAATCGCATGCAGAAAGTCTCCAGCTGTTGAATATTATACCACTAAACACCAGTATCAGCACCAACACCAGTACCTGACCTATAAATCTGAACATTTTGTTGCTTTTTAACAAAGTAACTGGGGGCTCAAGCCAATCTACACAGCCGCCCAACCTTGTAATTTGCCTCTATTGAGCCAGGCACGTTACACTACATAGGAGAAATCCTCCTCCTTGCTAGGAATCACAACCCAACAATTCCATTCAAAGTAAGGAAGAAGGATCGGCTGGCACAAATGCTCATCCTATCTGTCCTTAACCCAAGAATCAAAGAAGTCTCTAACATCAGGCAAACAGAGCAAGGAAGAGCTGGATTTGGCTCTATGGGAAGAGGAGTCTTTGCAGCAACCAAGATTACTGAACTAGAGCACAAGAAGGAGGAGAGCCAAGACAAACACACCTATATAGTTGGAAGAAACTTCCCCCTCAGGAAAGAATTAGCAGATCTCTTACATATATTTGAAGATGTACTGGCCACAGACTTCAAGGACATCAAGACCAAGGAACCCCTATTCTATTATGATGTCAATACAGGAAATGCAAAACCAATCTATCAGAAGGCCTGCCCTATTCCACCAGCATACAGGGAATGGCTCAAGATGGAAATCAAGGAGATGGAGGAATCTGGTATCATTAAAGAAGCTAGTAGCCCCTGGTCATCACCTATTGTTCTAGCACCAAAGAAAGGAAGCCGACCAGGAGAATTCACACCAAGGCTCTGTACAGACTACCGAAGACTCAATGAAGTCACAGAAAAAGACAGACAACCATTACCCAATATCAGCGACATCCTCATCATACTGAGAAATGAAGTGCAATTCTACACCACTCTGGATCTATTCTCAGGATTTTATCAAATTGGCCTTACATCTAAAGCCAGCAAAAGATCAGCCTTTATCACCTCCAATGGAACTGATGTCTATCTCTGCATGCTCTTTGGAATGTGTAATGCACCAGCAAGTTTTCAGCAAATGATGAATAGCATCTTCAGAGATGTCATGGAAAAATGGATGATGGTGTACATGGACGATGTGATCATCTTCAGTCAGACAGCCAAGGAACACTTGGAACACATCAAGGAAATTCTCAAAAGGCTCTACAAGCATGGCCTCTATATCAAGCCCAAGAAATGCAAATTTGGAGAAGAAGAAATTGCATACCTTGGACACATTATCAATTATGAAGGAACACACACTGACCCAGCAAAGATCAAAGCAGTGGCAGCATACTCAGTGCCCACCAGCATCACTGAAGCTTGGGTCTTTATAGGTCTTACATCCTACTACAGAAGATTCATTTGAAGATTCTCTCATATCACCAGCCCCATTTATGACCTGTTCAGAAAGGAGGTCAAATTCCAGTAGACACAACAGCAACAACTGGTCTTCAACAAACTTAAGACCAGATTGACACAAGCTCCAATCTTGAGAAGACCCGACTGGACTCAAGAGTTCATCCTGCAGATGGATGCCAGTGCAATGGGACTTGGAGCTGTCCTTGTCCAGAAGAAGAATGGTGCCGAAATGTGGTAGCCTATCTCAGCAGAGGTACTCATGGAGCTGAGCAGTCCTATGAGTCATACAAGCTAGAATGTCTTGCAGTTATCTGGGCCATAGAAAGTTCCACTACTACTTGGCTGAAAGACACTTCACTATCCAGACAGACCACTTGGCACTTACCTAGCTACTCACCACTAGTGAGCCAAAAGGAATCTATGCTCAATGGATTATGAAGCTGCAAGCCTATGATACCACAATCACCCACCACCCTGGAAGAACAAATGCCAATACTGATGCCCTCTCACAGATGCTCCGAAGGACCCAACCTCCATACAATCATCATGAATAAGGAGCTGTACTACAGAATCATCAGCTACTTGGGGCAGCAAAAGATGCCCCCACATCTGAAAGAATAGACAAAAACAATTATTAATCGAACATAGAAACAATTCAAAACTGATGGAGAAACACTCAAGAAAGGACAGAAATTAGTCATCCCTAAGTACCAGAAGAATCAAGTGATGAAGGAAGTACATGAGCAAGACCATGTAGGAGGAATAAACATATATGACAAAGCAAAAAGAACCATGTGGTGGCCAGGAATGGAAGAAGACATCAGGCAATTTGTCAGGACCTGTGATAAATGCCAGAAGCAGAAATAAGACCAACAGAATCAAGCCTCCAGATCAGCAGACATTGAGCCAATACCATTTGCCCACATTGCAATGGATGTAATTGGTTCACTACCCCTGACATTGACAGGCAACCAATATGTCATTGTGATTGTAGACCTTTTTATGAAATGGGTAAAAGCTGGACCCCTCAAGGAAGCCAATGCACAGTCAATTACTGATTTCCTTCACAGAGAAATCATCTGCCGATTCAAGACTCCAAAGCAAGATACCACTGATAGAGGAACGGAATTTGTCAACCAGTTCCATGAGATTCTTTATAAAAAATACAAGATCCAACACATCAAGACCACAGCCTATCACCTGCAAGGAAATGGACAGGCAGAATAAACTAATAAGACCCTCAAGAATGTCATTGCTAAGATCTGTGATGAATATGGAAACTGGGACCACTATCTTCCAATAGCATTATCTACTCTGTGAGATATACAATCACAAAGTACCCACTTCACACCTCAGGAAATGCTATTTGGCGAAGAAAGTTCTAATGAAAATTTGTCAGCAAGTAATGATGCAATTTGGAGACATGTGGATATAGAGATATAGAGATTGCATCAAATTAGGAAAAAGGCAGAGGATTACATCATCAAGGCACAGGCACTACAGCGAAACAATGCAGAAAAGACTCACAAGCCCCTGGAGATTATCAAGATAGGAGACGAAGTCCTAGTGTACTGGAATATGGTAGAAGCTTCTTGGTCACGAAAACTAGAGCCTAAGTGGGAAGGACCTTATCTAGTGCAAGATATAAAAGGGACCACTTTTTGATTACGGAAACTTACAGGCATAATAATCCCCACTACCATCTATCAAAACCAACTCAAGAAGTATCATGGCCAATAACCAAAGCACTGCAACAGCACTCAAGATCACTAGTGCTGCCCAAAGAGCCATCGAGAGACAATGGCATACCACAGAGCCCCCGACTATAGAGGAATCGTTTGACAGCATTAGAAGTATTGTGCAGACCCATCTTGCTCGAATCTCACACTTCAAAGCCTATCAGCATTGCACAGAATTTCAAGAGTACTTCAAACTTGAACAGATACTCAACCAGAACCAGAATATGACCAAAGATGATTGGATTGCTGAATGCCAGCTCTCTCTTGCTCAAGTCACTATCGCTAAGAGAATCCACAAGTTATTTCAAGATGATGAGTCAGCACTAGCCCACCTGAGAGGAATAGCCCCCTTGGACTTCGACTGAGTCAAGTGGTACCATTGGGAAACAGTAATGCAACAAATTGCCCAGTACAAGACCATTCAGACCATTGAAGCCTGGGAGTTTGAATAGATGTTTCAGGGATAAAACCATCTATTCAGGAGGAAGTTGTGATGGTAGAACCAAATTTGGAAGAAGGAATAAGGGATAGACATTTGATCACAATCAGTCCCAAATTAGTATAGTCTTATAGTTAGCAGTTCCTGATTCTGCCAAATAGCAAGATTATTCTGCCAAGTGGTGAAATCGAAGACCCGATATAGTATAGCATTCTGCCAAATGGCAAGATTATTTCGCCAAGTGGCGAAATGACTCACAGCTTGGCCATGTAACTCAACCACCTCATAGTTAGCAAATCTGTATAAATAACCCAGTATCTTAGAGTGAATAAACCTCAGATCAAAAGTGTTAGCATAAAGAACAAGTATACCGATAAAGGGACTTTCGGGATTACCTCTTTGACACATTTGGCCTCACGAACTACTGACTCTGGGAGTCAAGAAGACAAGAATTCAAGATACAGAAATCCGACGTACTAGTTTAGCATCCGCTACATTACAATAGTCTATATAGTCTTATATGTACTGTACAATTTGTTATATCACTATTTCTCAATAGTATTGCCTTACTAGCTTGAAGTTTGTAAGGATTATTTCTTACAAGTAGGCTAGTACTGATTCATTATCTCAAAATAACTTATAAATTTTCTTAGTAATAGTGATCTGTAAATAAGAGAGCTAGCATTCTACAATTTAATTATCTTTGATCATTTCTAGGTTCTGATTGAGTATTTGTTTAGGCTTGAAGTACTCTTAGAATTCTATTTGATAGTAGTAGGTCTAGAAGTACAAAATTTGAAAGAGATAGATCTGTATAATACATTGAATACTATTATAAGATTTCTTTATAGTTAGAGATTTAGTAGTATACCAGTGTCTCTTAATAATTCTTTGGGTAGTATATACTAGTGATCTTGAGTACTGTTATAGTACTTTGGTTATTAGTTATGATATTTTTTAAGTTAGTTTTAATAGATGGTGGTAAGGATTATTATATCTGAAAGCTTTTATAGACAAAAGATAGTCTCTTTTATATCTTGTATCAGATAAGGTCTCTCTCACTTAGGCTCCAGTTTTTGTGACTAAGAAGCTTTTACCATATTCTAATATATTAGAACTTTATCTTCTATCTTAATAATCTCTAGTGGCTTATGAGTCTTTTCTATATTATTTTATTATAGTACCTATACCTTAGTTATATAATCTTTTATCTTTTTTCTAATTTGATATAATCTCTATATCTCTATATTCATATGCTTCTAGATTACATTATTGTTTACTAACAAACTTTCACTAGAACTTACTTTACTAAATAGTATTTCCCATAGTATAAAATGGATACTTTATAACCTTATATCTTATAGAGTAAATAATACTATTGAATAACTCTTTTCTCTACTATCATACTGGTTATAAGATCTGGTAGACAACCAGCTGAGTCTCTTTTTTTCTAACTCACAACTTCTCTATTTTGGTGCAGTTTGCTATACCTATTATAGAGCAGTAAGAGGAAGATAATGATAATATATTATCTCTCTTTTGGTACTAGATTGATATTTTCTCTACTTTTTTATAGTTCTGATATCTCTAGCTGCTTCTGGGATATATCTGCCTTAGTATAGTACTTTTTCTCTCTTTGCTATCATCAATAAGAAGTTATCTCAGTATATTGTGAGCTATATAGGAAGTCAGCCAATTGTGGACATCAAGTATCAGTGCTAAGGCGGAATGTGATGTTGAACTTCAGGTCAGACCATCTAGTCCCAGGAGGGGATTTCAAGTGCGAGGAGTGTCAAGGAGTAGGGCAGGAGGGGGGGGTGGTGCAGACCCCGGAACACTGGCTGGGAGAGTGCGAGGTGCTGGATGGGTTTTGGGGGGCAGTCGGGAATA
>RQIL01022555.1:0-19160 GCA_003951145.1 Jimgerdemannia lactiflua | reverse complement strand
AAAATGTCTTGTGATCAACTACATTATAAGACTACTAGTAAGACCCATTCCTTGAATGCATATGAATTTGGGGTTCTGAGAGAGTCTTTATAAGTGAATTAGTGATCATCTAAGTCTCTAGCCCAGTTGGTATCATATGTATCAGATAGCTAAATACTATTGCTCTTACTCAATCCAATATAGTTTCTGTAGTATCTTTAGTAGTTGCTCTTCTGGCAGTTATTTCCTCATATTATGGCTTGCCAGATATCACGATATTCATATGCATCAGTATAGCTCATATGATCCTTACTGTGTTGAGAGCTTACTGGTGTATTATGGTGAATGGATATAGGGGAGTTACTTTCCCCCTTGGGCAAGGGGTGCTACAGAGGGATCCCTTGTTATCAATTTTATATGCATTGTCCTTGGAGCCACTATTGGACAGAGTTAGAAGAATAATTGAAGGGTTGACTGTGCTGGGCATGAATTGGAAAGTGGAGGCCTTTGTAGATGATATGGTAATAGGCCTAGACACTACTGAGGATATAGCAGAGCTTAAGAAGGCCATAGGATAGTATGAATAGTACTTTGGGCAGAAGCTAAATTGGCATAAGTGTGAAATGATAGTCCTGGGAAATGGATTGATTGGAGGGGACATTATTGGCATTATTGTTTCCCCTGGGGAAGCAGTGTAGTACTTGGGAATTTTCCTCTCAGTATATGGGTCAGTACTGCCTAGAGCATGGTGGAAGGCCAAGGTGGAAGTATGGAGAGATGTATTGAGGAGCTGGAGAGGGCAGCATATCTCTTTGGCAGGCAGGGTGACTATATTGAACATTTACTGAATGTTGAAGTTGTGGTATCTGATATATCACTTGGACTTTCCAGCATGAGTGGTTAAGAGATTGTTGAAGTTAGCAAGGAGGTGGGTTTGGGCAGGCTACAGAAGTTAGATTAAGTAGGAAGTCTTGGTGACACCAGTGGGGAGAGGGGGCCTAGGGCTGATGAACTTCTCTAAATAGCTGTACTGTCATTGTATCTGGTGATTGAAAAGGGCAGCAGTGCTGAAAGGCAGTAGATGGGTCCCTCTAATGCATTGGTAGAGGGAGGAGAAAGTCAAAGGCTCTAGTATAGGGAGTTCTGGTGGAGGGTGGCTGAGGGGGTGCACAGGATTGGTGTTAGGTGAGAGGGTCTTGTAGAGACTGAGTGGCAGGGTGCAGGAATGTGGCAGTGGCACAGACTACTATTGGGAGATATGCCAGCAATGAACTTTGACCTGGGGGCTGGGGTAAAGAGTCAGGGTGGAATAGGACAGAACCTTTGGCCAGAGGGATGGTAGTGAGTGGAGATTGGAGAGGAGTGGGACTGGGGAGAGCTGTGGACCTGGGGGATAGAGATGAAGAAGTGGATACCCCCCAAATTCCAGGTGGTATGGTGGAGGGTGCTAAGATGGAATGTGATGTTGAACTTCTAGTTAGGCTATCTGGTGCTGGGAGGGGTCTTTGAGTGTGAGGAGTGTTTGGGAGTTGGGCAGGAGGGGGGGGTGGTGCAGATCTCAGAACACTGGCTTGGTAAGTGTGAGGTCCTAGACAGCTTCTGGAAGGAGATAGAAGGCAGACTGGGTGGAGTCTACAGGAGTTGTGCAACTGGTCACTGGGAAGCATTGAAGAGATGAATACTGGGGGAAATTAGCAATAAGTGGCTCACATTGGGGTGGGCATTGGCAATTTGAGTGGGGCTTGCAGGTCACTAGCAGGTAGTGCTCTACAAACCCAACCCAATTAACCTGAAACCCAACTCATAAAACAGCCAACCTGGAAATATACATCACCCATCTTTAACCTGACCCAGAATTGTACATAACCCATCTTTAACCTGACCCAGAAATATATGTCACCTGTCTTTAACCCAACCCAGAATTATATATCACCCATCATTAACCCAACCCAGAAAGATATGTTATCTGTCTTTAACCTGACCCAGAATTAAATATCACCCATCTTTAACCCAACCTGGAAATGTATATCACTCATCTTTAACTTGACCCATTATTTACCCTTAACTCAAACTTGAACCTGACCCTTAAATCCAACCCTGAATCCGACCCCTGAACCCGACCCTGAACCCAACCCCTGAACCCAACTCTCTGATCTTCTAATCTGAAAAAATGATTCAGATAATATTTGGATAATATTCAGAGCAATTGGAAGTGAAAAATATCTGAAGACCATCAAGAATCCAAACACATGCATGTATGAATTATATTTACACACAAGCTGTTTTGACGTTCAGTCACCAGCTCACCAGTAATAGAAAAAATACATTCAGATGGAACAGATGTTGCTAAAATAGCAAGATAATTGTGAGCCATTTGTGAAAGATTAGGATATACCAACTGATTTCGCCACCACCAATCCAGTATATCTATATGAGGATCAGCTGGATTCTCTAACAAATAACTGAAACAGAGAAATATGAGTGAAAATCAACCAAGCCAACCAAAAAACATAAAATAACACCCACCATTCAAGCTCATCATCCACATTGACATGCTGTTTCTTCTTATATATTGAGTTGATAAAATCATCGGCATCATAGGATATTGAGGGTATAATGACAGCATTAACTGGCTTATACTCCTTTTCCCAGATATATTCCATCTGATTCTTCCATTCATCAATTAAGGATTTTTTCCATTACTCACGACGGAAATAATGCATATTGATATGTAGATCTAAGGCCGAAGCTATGCTGTATAATAGTGTCATCTTGCAGTAATACTTTAGAAGTTTCGTACATGCATTCTCAGCAGCAATAAGCATTATCTATAAAAAAATAAAAAATAAATGGAAATATATACATATTACTTCCCAATTACTTACTAAATTAGTTCCTAAATTCACAAATAAAATTACTTTCAAAATCATATATATCTGATTAAAATTTTCACCAGTTCAATATATATTGTGATGTCTACAATCGACTATGTCAGAATTTGGAATACTCAGTGACTGTTAGGATCAGACAACATTATGGCATGATAACTTATGATCAACCTAAACTGTCAAGTGATTGCACCAAAAGGAGACAAGATAATCCAAGCTGAAATGAATGAATGCACTACTTAAAGGAGACCCAGCCCTGGCCTCAGAATTGACACCAAAGAACAAGAACCCTCCCCACACAATGCCTCCCACCCGCCACTCCAACCAGACCTCCCGCCACTCTACCCCTTTGCCTAGCCCAAAGACCCTGATCTTCGAAGCCATCAAGAAGGCTATTTGGTGCCTGGATACCACCAAATATCTAAACTTCTACACTGAGGATCTCGGGCACTTCATCAACTACCAGTATATAATGACCCAACAACTCAAAGAAACTGCCGAACGGATGACCCTCTGGCATGACTATGAAATCAGACACCACCTTCGCAATGAGACCCAGGAAAACGGGTGAGAAGACCTCATTACTGAACTATTAACCATGGACCACCTGATCAAGAGAACTCTCCGCATCCACCAGATATTCCACCACATCTCATGGGCTATAGCACATTTGCAAGGAGTAACTATGGGAAACCTTGCCCACCTATCAGCCGAGGATGCCAATTGGATAGAAGCTGAAGTAGCTAACCATATTGGTAGCAACCATGTCGCCATGGGAAGCCAAGACACCGAACCCACCCTGCCAGGCTTCCACACTACCCCTCTTCGAGATAACCATCAAGGTCACCTCATGAGCCTCATAGAGATATTTGAAGGACCCCCCATCACTATGGAAATACCCGCTGGAGCCACCCAAATGACCCACCATCTCGTCAGCCTTAATTCACACTATATCATTTGGGAACCAAATCAAGAGGAAGCTCAAGAAGTCCCTGTCCTTGAAGAGGAGGATCCAGAACTCCAATACCCTACTCCCGAAGCAGCCCCCTCCGACACTGAAACCAATGAATCCACAGGAGAAGAAGAAGAAGAGGAAGAGCAATAGAGAATCTATCAGTCCTCTGTCTGCATTCAAGCTGTCCAAGGATTGGAGAATGTCGTTGAAGATAATTGGCCACTGTTCTACCCCCTCACCTCCTGGCCAGCGCTCCCTCCTTTCGAGGAATGAAATGATGAAGTCATACAAAATGACTTGGTTGCCCCTGACAAAGGATACTATCCCTTTTGAGCAGTATCTTTTGACCTGTCCATTTTAGCCCACATGTCAGCAAGTCACGCAACTGTTTTCAGCGATGTCTTTCGATCTGTCCATTTTAGCCCACATGTCAGCAAGTCACGCAACTGTTTTCAGCAATGCTTTTCGACCCATCTGTTTTAGCCCACATATCAGCAAGTTATGCAACCGTTTTCAGCGATGTCTTTCGACCCATCCATTTTAGCCCACATGTCAGCAAGTCATGCAACCGATTTCAGCGATACTCAAATATACAACTGTATTTAGCAATACCCATAACAGCCTGCAAGCCAATAGCATACTTAGCCACATAACATAGTAGCCACACTATAGTTAATCACAGATAGCAACCATACAAGCAAACTTGTATAAATAACCCATATACCTAGAGTGAATAAACCTCAGTCAGTTGAAGTTTGAAGTAAAAAGGATTACAGAGAAACCCCTCACTGCCTTCAAGAGACTGGATAATTCAGAGAAGATAATGACCTGGAGCAATGATTGCTCAGAAGTTTGAGTTAAAGAATTACTCTTTCCATGACCCAACTACCCCATTCAGTTCAAGAGAACAGCCACGTTCAAGACCCACCGCCAGGAACTGCCGACCGCCGTTTGAATTTGCCACCATGGACTGCTGCAAACTTCAAGTTAGTTAGTAAAGAACTGCCGCCAAGTTAAGGAAATCGACCGCTATGAGTATTCAAGTTCAAGACCACCGCCTAGTTAAAGACCGACCACCATTAGGAATTCGCCACCACGGACTGCTGCGAGCTTCTAGAACCACTGCCAAGTTAAGGAAACCGCACCTGAGATTCAAGTCAGTCAAGTTACTTTGCTGCTGCTAAGGAAAGCCACCAGGAAAACTGCCCTGTTCAGTTCAAGTAAACTGCCAGGAAACTGTCACTGAGATCCCACATTCAGACCAACTGCGCATTTGGACTGACCACCCATTCGAACCATCATTCAGACCATGCATTCACTCTGTATTCAAGATTCAAGACCCGCATATTCAAGTGTCAAGACCCCAGACCCCACACAAGATACTTAGCTTAGGGAAGCCTGAATGACCAACACCAGCCAGCACAGTTGCCATTCACCTGACATTAAGTTAACAAGTCAAGATGGACAAGCAAGCCGTCGACCTCCATTTTCTTTACCCGCTTTGCCACGAACCGCCAAGAATTACTGACCAACCATCATGCACATTGATAATCGACCTGCATATTGAGCCATCATCCATCTATTATCCACTAAACAACCAAGCCACCATCATTGACCACCAACTCTTTGCCGACATTTCGAACAAGCTGATCACATGACTATTCACTCAGAGATCCTTTTATTTCAACATACATACCATCCGCGCTTCATCAAGTAGCACATTGAGCCGTGCTTGAAGCTTATAGTTATACAAATCGCATGTCACATTTTGGGGGCTCAACTGGGAATAGTTTTCTGAAAAGACTTGACCTTTTGGCTCAAGAACCCAGTAGCCATCTATATTGGAGACTCCAGGAGAACCTAGCAGCCAGCAACAAGTTCAGAGACAGCTCTCTTCAGTAGAAAAGAAGGCCCACACCATTGTCAGGACAGCAGTCAAGACCCTACTCAGAAACAGCAGCCAGAAAACTGAATCTGAAGACAAAAGTGACCCAGACTACAGTTTGACCTCCAGGAAGAGAAGATATCTCAGAGGACAACTGGAACCCCTTCAGCTTCAAGACATAAAAGAAGACCTTCCTGAAGAGTATCAGACCCGAATCTATAGAAAGAACTCTGACCGGAGTGACTACATCACCACAGCCATCAATTGAGCCACCCCTTTAGACCAAGTCTACTTTGAGACATCCGAAGGAGAAGAAGACTATCATCCTTACTCAGAAGATGAGTTTGATCCACACTACCATATAGGCAGCTACCAGCAAGGCAAACCAGACCTCACTACTTCACAACAGCAAGGGGCAGATGAGTTCAATACCAGTTATATCAGCCCCCTAGGTCCTTCAATTACTCGGACCACCACACCTTGGTCACTCACACCCCACTACTATTCACAAGAGACAAGGAACAATGCTTCTCTCAGAGCCTCAGCATCTGATAGCCACTACCAGTCACTCAGGAAATCACCACCTTTAAGGACCTACACCCTGGCCTTATTCAGCAGACCCAGATCCCCTACATCATCAAGATACTGCCCTCTGCTTGTACCCCCTGTATATTGAGCACATTCCCCTCCCCCACAAGGACCATCAAGGAATGCTACCCCTGAACCAGCATCAGACAGTGGGAACAGTGAAGGCAAGCCAGACATGAGCTACTTACAGAAGTTCTATGGTACAGATGATGAAGACATTGAGGAGTTCATTAGAGAAATCGAAGTACAAGCAGCCACCAAGCAATGGGATGCAGAAAGGAAACTCAGCATTGTGGCATCACTTTTGAGAGACCCGGCCCTCCAGAGATACAACCAAGCCAAACAGAATGGAGGAGAAATCTTCAGAGTGGAACAACTTACTCACCTCACGCCAAATGCAAACCATGTGCAAAGATATACCATCCACAAAGACTGGCTCCATGTCCAGTTCAATAGTCTTGAACACCAACAAGAGGCACAAGAAGCTCTGACCTACATGACCCAAGCTGTCAACGAAACCCCGAAGATTTTCTACCATCAGATCCAAGCGCAAATGATTAAGGCAAACCTGCAGCCTGCAGTCCAACTGGCATTGGCATCCACTACCTTCCTCAATGGCCTATACCCAGAACTCAGAAGGCAAGTCATTAGGATGGGTTATCAGAGTATTGAGCAGTAAGTTGCTAGAGCGTAAGGATTTTGGGAAGCAGACTACAGACCAGCCCAGCAAGACCACTGAGAGCCAGCTAGAGCTGAACCTCCAAGACCTCGAGGATCTACCACAGCAGAGCAAGAGAATGCATTCCTCAGGGCCCGGTTGACCAACTATGAGAGCAGACCCCCACCTTCAGCCTCAGCCCAATTCAGTCAACCGCAACAGCAGTAGCTGCCAAGAGCATAAGAAGACCGAATGACCATGCTCATGAAACAAATGAAGGATCTAGCCATTGCAGTGGCACAGCTGAAGAACCAAGAAGGAAGACAGCAAGATTACTATCATGACAATAGGCCAGACTATCAACAACAAGACAACAGGAGCTCTTCCCAAGCACCACCAGCTGCAACTGTAGGCTCAGCTACAACCAGTCCCCACACCCCCACCTGTTTCTACTGTGGAAATCAAGGCCACATCCAAAGGCACTACCCAAGGAAGCAAGCTACTCAGTCCAATGACAGAAATGTCAACCTCATTCAGATGGATGAAGAGACATGGGAAATGGAAGAAGAAGCAGCCTGGCTTCACAGACAAGATGATACCTATCTGTACTATGAAGACTTCCCATCCAAGGTGACTTGGGATGCCGCACCCGCACAGACCAGAGGATGAGGAAGACTACCAAGGATTTCACCCCCACCACTGCCAGTAACAGTATCTACAGGCAAGCACCCAAGACATGCTCATTCCCCCTCAGACACCCTACTGGAAAATGACAAGTGAGTCAGAAGAGACACCCCTGAGCCTGAGGCTGGACCATCAAGAGTATCAAGGACTACTTCCCTGCCTGATCTCGAAGAAGATGAGCGCATGAGTGTGGAGTCCTCAGCAGATGAGATACCCATCAGGAATGAGAGACCTCACCCTCAAGGAACCAAACATCAAAGGAGCAGCAAACCTCATGCAGCAGCCTCACTTTGGGACCAGATCCGTCAACAAAATGCAGGCCTCACCATCGAGCAAGTCCTCAAGAATGCCCCAGAAGTTAGGCGAAAATTCCTGAAGGAAGCCAAGGAAGATACCAAGAGACTTCCTGTCCAAGGACCACATACACAAGAACCCAGCACTATCCATGCGGTGCATGAAAACCGATGACACGATCATCAATCCACAAGACTTGCAAGTAGAAAAGTATATGGAGAAAATGCCCGAATTCTCATCGACACTGGAGCAGCAGTCTGTATCATCACTCAAAGGATGCTGGAGAGAATCGGTTGGGGAATTGATGAAGGAACCAAAGCAAGAGTCATCATGGCTGATGGATCAGCATCTACCCCCCTTGGACTTGTATGAGATATTCCTATTCAAGTTGGGAAAGCCTGTCTCAATGTACCTCAAGCTGTTGTGACTCCCACAACCTCTTATGACCTGATCTTGGGAACAGATTGGATGCACCAAGTCAGAGCTAATGTGGATATCAGAAAACAGCTCCTAGTCTTCACCATTCATAGACAAAAGCACAAGGTACCCATCGAGTCAAGAGCATCATCAAGAAAAGTAAGTTCAGCCCCCAAGACAGAATGGCATGGACATGGCGATACATCTACCACAACCACAGATGAAGATGAGAGTGAAGCAAATTTCTTACAAGAAATGGAAAGTGACTTCGATGCCCCTAGAGATTAAGATAGTGAGCCAGAAGAACCCTTTGTTGGAGTCATTGATATCGAAGGTCTAGCTGAAAGTATTGACAGAGCCAACAACGAAAGAGCAGTACTTGATTTTGCAGGACCATCCACACAACCACCACCCCCACTGATAGAAAACCGAATTTCGCAAGCCTTCCACCTAGGCACATGCGAGCATTTCAAATGCTTCTATTTACTAAGGGACAACTGCAATGCCTGCCAAGTCCTCAATCTCAAGAAGATTCCGATGCCAATAATTATCGATAAAGATGAAGTGAAACGAGCACCAGTCCACAGCCGAGTTCAGCCTCCATCCCCGAAGACCTTCAAGAAGACTTACCAAGAATAGCAAAAGGTTCTCTCCCGCCAATCTGTGGAGACTCTCACCATCGAAAGGGACAGCAACAGCTCCTATACCATCATTTGTGCCCTCCAAGTCACCCTGTTGACCTATGACAAGTATTGGAAGAGGTACCCCACCAGCAAGGAAGTCAAGGAACGAAATGAAGGCTTTGTTAAAAAGGGACATTGTTATTGTGGGAAGACCTTCACTTGCTATTGGTGTGAACATCAAAGTGTTCACCTCAGTGAAGATGTCCACAGAAGTTGAGTCAAGAGAAAAGACCCCACCCTACAAGAACCTCGAATTTGTTGGGCCTGCCAGAAGTGCAAGAAGATTGACCACAAAGGAGACTGCAAAGCCAAAAGCAAGACCACCATTTAGGACCTACCTCTGGAAGTTCTTGCTATCATCCGCTGGTACTGCCGCCCACACCAAGAAAAAGAAGAAGTCAACCTTGCCTTCACCCTCATGGAAGCCCTGGATCCCCTCGGAAAGACCAGGTTCAACTATACAAGAAACCCAAAGACAGGAGCACATTGGCCATTCTTCAAGCCAGAATGAATGGAGTTCTCACCCACGATCGCAGCTGCTGGAGAACCTTTCCTCAAGACTCACCCAGTTGTTCAAGTCAAGCTACTCTCACCATGGGCACAGCCTTCCCTTGTACAAACCGAAGGATCAGTTGGATATGATCTCTGTCTCTTGTATCAAACAACAATCTGACCTAGAAGCACCAAGACCTTCAATCTTCAAATTGCACTTGCTATACTGCTGGGACTCTATGGACAACTAGCATCAAGATTATCTTTGGCAGCCAAGGGAATCACCGTCGAAGGAGGAGTTATTGACCAAGACTACCGAGGTTCTCTGAAGATCATCATTCGCAATCATGGAAGGAATCACCAATGCTTCAACCTCCTGAAGGCCATCTGTCAGATTCTTTTCCTCAAGACCTCACAGCCTACCATTCAAGAGGTAAAGCAGCTGGACAGTACTGAGAGAGGACGAGGAGGATTCGGAAGTACCAACAGGGACCCACAGACACCACCTATTGAGGTCCATGTAGCAAGAGTCGCCCAGTTCAGGCAAATGAGGCCCCACATCTGCCACCCCATCTGAGTAAGAGAGGAAATCATCCTGCAGCCATATCAGCAATGAGGCCTTGACATGCACCTCCCAGTGGAGGCCGATAATCTGATTTTCAAACCATCAATGGAGCTTTGAGAGAAGTATCATCTGCTTTTGGCTGAGGAACAAATTCATGACCAGATGTCACCAATCCACATCCCTATCAGAAACATGGGCTTCAAGGTGATCACCATTCCCAAAGGAACAATACTGGGATATTTCGAACCACTGATAGACACCTACAAGGAAGAAGTCTATGCATTTTTGGGAAATGGCAAGCCCTCTCTGGTGAGACTGATGGTACCAGGGAGGAAGACTCAGCAAGCTCAGCAATCAAAGCTGTCGACATCGAGGCAACTCTAACCAAGGAACAACAACAGTAGATATAGGAGTTGATAAAAGAGTACAAGGATATATTTACCACCACATATAATAACTTCCCACCATACCAATATGGAGAGCACCCTATATATACTAGAGATGCAAAACCAAGCCAACAATGCCCCTACCAAACACCACACCACTTGATCGAATTCAAACAATAACACATAGATGAAATGCTATGAAACAGAGTTATCAGACCCTCATCAAGCCCCTGGGCTTCACCAACAATTATCGTGCCAAAGAAAGGAGGATGGAGACTAGTCGTGGACTTCAGAAAACTCAACAAAGTCACAACAGAAGATGCCTACCCTCTACCAAGAATCGATGACCTCCTCAATGCCCTCAGAAAAGCCAAGTATATGACCACTACTGACCAGTTCCAAGGATTCCAAGTAATCCCCATTGCTCAGGAAGATATCTGCAAGATGGCCTTCATCACCAGACAAGGACAGTACGAATACCTTTGAATGCCATTTGGACTCTGCAATGCCCCAGCCTCATTCCAATGAATGATAAATCATGTCTACTGGGATCTTATCAAGAGAAATGTGCTAGTCTACATAGATGATGTAATCATCTACTCTGAGATATTTGAGCAGCATTTGCAAGACCTCCGTGAAGTATTCAATACCATCTGAAGCTCAGGACTCAGACTCAATGCCAAGAAGTGCTTCTTTGGAAAACACCAAGTCGAATATTTGGGATATATTGTCTCAGCTCAAGGCACACATGCTGACCCCCGCAAGGTGGAGAAAGTCAAGAACTACCTGACCCCCACCTCAGCCAAGGAGATCCTATCCTTTCTCATGTTAGTATCCTACTACCGGCAATTTATCCCAAGATTCTCAGACCAGGCAGCACCTCTCTGAGACATCTCCAAGAAGGACCAACCATTTTACTGGAAGGAGGACCAGCAAAAGTCTTTTGATCTACTCAAGAAGGCCCTCACAGAAGCCCCAGTTCTGGTGTGACCAGATTTCAACAAACTCTTCATCCTGGCAATGGATGCCTCAGCTCTAGGACTTGGATCAATCCTGTCACAGCAAGATGACCACAAAAGAGAGCATGTTATCAAATATGCTAGCAAGGCCACAAATGAATCACAGGCAAACTACAGAGCCACCAAGTTGGAATGCCTAGCAGTAGTATGGGCAGTAGACCATTTCTGCCACTATCTCTTAGAAAAGAGATTCACCCTCATTATAGACCATCAAGCCCTACAATGGTTGTTCAAGAAACCAGAGCCCTCCCGAATCTTTGCAAGGTGGATTATGTCCTTACAAGAATACCAGTTCACTATTGTCTACAAGAAAGGTGCCAAGAATTCCAATGTCGATACTCTATCAAGAATTCTCTGAACTCAACAAGAAGGGAAGGAGCCCCATGAGAGAAGGCTACTTCCCGCTCACTCAAATGAACCAAGATCTACGCCTCGCCCTCACCTGGAGCCTGCACTATAGGAGCTTCAAGAAAGAAATTCAGCCTGCCCACAAGCTGTTCATCCAAAGGAACCTCAAGAAATTTCAAGAAGGCGACAGCGAACTTTGGAGAGTAGAAGGAGATCAATACACTCGAGTTCTAAGAGAAAATGAAGTACCAAAAATCCTGACAAAAAATCATGACCAGAATGCACATTGAGGAATTGGCACCACTATTGCAAGAATCAAGAAGCGATACTGGTGGCCCAAGATAAGGAAACAAATTTCAGCATACATCCAACAATGCAATACCTGCCAAAGATACTGACAGAAACCCACTGATCGAGTGCCATTAATACCAATTGCAGTACCAGCCAGAGCCTTCCAAAGACTAGGAATAGACATCATTGGACCCCTGCCAGTAACCAGCTGAGGAAGATGCTACATCCTCACCATCAAAGACCACCTGACGAAATGGCCAGAAGTCTTTGCCATTGAAACTGCCGATGCTCAGACAATTATTGGAATCTGTATGATGAAGTCTTTAGCTGCCATAGTGTCTCCAAGAAAATCATCACAGACCAAGGCTGTGAGTTTGTCAACAAAGCCATAAAGACTTTCGCAAGCAGCTTCAAGATCAAGCTACGACCAACAACAGCTTACCATCTCCAGGCGAATGGACTCACAGAACAAATGAACCAGACCATCAAGTGAGGTCTCAGCAGGACTGGAGATCAACTAAACTGGGACATCTATCTGCCAGCAATTTTATTCAGCATCCGCACCTCCAAGGAAGCTGTTACTCAACAGATCTCTTTCTATCTAGTATATGGCCGAGAAGTACAAGATCCCGCCAAACCAGTCCAGCCAGATTTGACAAGACGAGTCACAGAAGAGATCACCCAGTTACACAAAGTATGCCAACAAGCATGAGGATTTATCACCAAAGCACAAGAATGACAAAAGAAATACTATGACTGCAAGGCTGATTTGGACCCTCTGCTTATCGGAAAACAAGTTCTGGTATACCATACCATCATAGAAGGAAACTGGAGTGCCAAGCTCAAGCTGAAATGGGAAGAACCATATCTCATTCACCAAGTCTTCACGAATCACACCTACCAACTCAAGACCAAGATACACCACAACCACATAAGGCTCTACTACTCAAGAGAAGCAAAATGCATTTGAACAACTCCCCTCACTTCACCTGTGTCACCTCCGATGAAGAATGATGGATGCTTCAGTTGAACCCAAGAAGCTGATTGCATCGGTTCACTTCTCAAGCCCATCAGCATAACAGATGTCACTACTAGAAATTGCCTCGGATTACAGGAAAACCATTTCCGAGAGGTTCAAACCCCCAGCCGTGACTATGGGAGCCCTTGCCTTAGACAAGAATGGCCAGTCCTCACAAATGCACCAGTATTCTGTTCGTCTCTGCAGTTAAGATCACTCAACCCTGTGTAACCCTCACTGCCAAGGATGGCTCTAATTTTGCAAGGGGCAGATGTGATGTCTACAATCGACCATGTCAGAATTTGGAGTACTCTGTGACTGCTAGGATCAGATGACATTATGGCATGATAACTTATGACCAGCCTAAACTGTCAAGTGATTGCACCAAAAGAAGACAAGATAATCCGAGCTGAAATGAACGAATGTGCTACTTAAAGAAGACCCAGCCCTGGACTCGGAATTGGCACCAAAGAACAAGAACCCTCCCCACACAATGCCTCCTACCCGCCACTCCAACCAGACCTCCCGCTACTCTACCCCTTTGCCTAGCCCAAAGACTCTGATCTTCGAAGCCATCAAGAAGGCTATTTGGCACCCGGATATCACCAAACATCTGAACTTCTACACCGAGGATCTTGGGCACTTCATCAACTACTGGTACATAATGACTCAATAACTCAAAGAAACCGCCGAATGGATGACCCTCTGATATGACTACAAAATTGGACACCGCCTTCGCAATGAGACCCAGGAAAATGGCTGAGAAGACCTCATTACTGAACTATTAATCACGGACCACCTGATCAAGAGAGCTCTCCATGTCCACTAGATATTCCGCCACATCCCCTGGGCTATAGCATATTTGCAAGGAGTAACCATGGGAAACCTTATCCGCCTATCAGCCGAGGATGCCAATTGGATAGAAGCTGAAGTAGCCAACCATATTGGTAGCAACTGCGTCGCCATAGGAAGCCATGACACCAAACCCACCCTGCCAGGCTTCCACACTACCCCTCTCTGAGATAACCATCAAGGTCACCTCATAAGCCTTATGGAGATATTTGAAGGACCCCCCATCACTATGAAAGTACCTGCCGGAGCCACCCAAATGACCCACCATCCTGTCAGCCTTAATTCGCACCATATCATTTGGGAACCGAATCAAAAGGAAGCTCAAGAAGTCCCTGTCCTTGAAGAGGAGGATCCAGAACTCCAATACCCTACTCCCAAAGCAGCCCCCTCTGACACTGAAACCAATGAATCCATAGGAGAAGAAAAAGAAGAGAAAGAGCAACAGAGAATCTATCAGTCCTCTGTCCACATTTAAGCTGTCCAAGGATTGGAGAATGTCGTTGAAGTTGATTGACCACTGTTCTACCCCCTCACCTCCTGGCCAGCACTCCCTCCTTTCGAGGAATGAAATGATGAAGTCACACAAAATGACTTGGTTGCCCCTGACGAAGGATACTATCCCTTTTGAGCGGTGTCTTTTGACCCATCCATTTTAGCCCACATGTCAGCAAGTCATGCAACTGTTTTCAGCGATGTCTTTTGACCTGTCCATTTTAGCCCACATGTCAGCAAGTCATGTAACTGTTTTCAGTGATGCTTTTCGACCCGTCCATTTTAGCCCATATGTCAGCAAGTCACACAACCATTTTCAGTGATGTCTTTCGACCCATCCATTTTAGCCCACATGTCAGCAAGTCACGAAACCAATTTCAGCGATGCTCAAACACACAACTGTTTTTAGCAACACCCATAACAGCCTGCAAGCCAATAGCATACTTAGTCACATAACGTAGTAGCCACACTATAGTTAACCACAGATTGCAACCATATGAGCAAACTTGTATAAATAACCTGTATATCTAGAGTGAATAAACCTCAGTCAGTTGAAGTTTGAAGTAAAAAGGATTACAGAGAAACCCCTCACTGCCTCCAAGAGACCGGATAATTCAGAGAATAAGATAACGACCTGGAGCAATGATCGCTTGGAAGTTTGAGTTAAAGAATTACTCTTTCCATGACCCAACTGCCCCATTCAGTTCAAGAGAACAGCCATGTTCAAGACCCACCACCAGGAACCGCTGACTGCCATTTGAATTCGCCGCCATGGACCACTGCGAACTTCAAGTCAGTAAGTCAAGAACTGCCGCCAAGTTAAGGAAATCGACCGCTACGAGTATTCAAGTTCAAGACCGCCACCTAGTTAAAGACTAACCACCATTAGGAATTCACTACCACAGACTGCCATGAGCTTCTAAAACTGCTGCCAAGTTAAGGAAACCACAACCAAGATTCAAGTCAGTCAAGTTACTTTGCTGCCACTAAGGAAAGCTGCCAGGAAAACCACCCCATTCAGTTCAAGTAAACCACCGGGAAACCGTCACTGAGATCCCGCATTTGGACCAACCGCGCATTCAGACTGACTGCCCATTCGAACCGTCATTCAGACCATACATTCACCCCACATTCAAGATTCGAGACCTGCATATTCAAGTGTCAAGACCCCAGACCCCACACAAGATACTTAGCTTAGGGAAGCCCAAACGACCGACATCAGCCAGCACAGTCGCCATTCACCTGACATCAAGTTAACAAGTCAAGACAGATGAGTAAGTCATTGACCTTCATTTTCTTTACCCGCTGCACCATGAACCGCTAAGAATTACCGACCAACCATCACGCACGTTGATAATCGACTTACATATTGAGCCATCGTCCATCTATTATCCACTAAACAACTGAGCCACCATCATCAACCACTGATCCTTTTGCCAACATTTCAATCAAGCTGATCACGTGACTATTCACTCAGAGATCCATTTATTTCGACATACATACCATCTGCCCTTCATCAAGTGGCACATTGAGCCATGCTTGAAGCTTATAGTTATACAAATCACATGTCACAATATCAATGATATCTTCAAAGTGATCACATAGCTGATTGAATAGTGGAATAACAGCCACTATTGTAGGATACTTCAAAGCTGACATTACAGTTGTCACTTTGGCAAAAGGCTCGAGAAATTGGCAAATCAATTCAAATTGTTGCCATGTATTTTCAGATATATTGCTTATTCGCTTATCCATGGCACACAATATATCCAAACTCTATTTGGATGTGATATCAATTTATTTAGTACCAAAATATGAATCACATTCTAAAATCTATACAAATAGATTCAAAATCTTACCTTATGAATCTCCAGAGCATGCATTAATATTTTATATGTAGAACTCCATCTTGTCATAACATCTAAGAGAGGCTTCAAAATGGGAATTCCAGAGGATTCACAGACTTTTGCCAGTTGTGCTTATCATTGTGCTGAATTTTTGATCTTCTTTATTAACTCACATAGCTTTCCAATGGGCTCACTAAGAGAACCAAGAGTATCATGAATGACGAGATTCAACACATATCCAAAACAGCATACATGAGCAAGCAGATAATGGAGATTCTCAAACAGAGTATTGTTGTTACTGGCATTATCACACACAATAGCAATGATTTGATTGTCACTAGGCAACAAATTATCTATTACCAGCTCCAGACATTTCACAAGATTGGCACCTGTGTATGTTATTTCACTGATATATACAAAGTCTAAGATAATGTCATGCATCTTCCAATCACTATCAATCCAATGAGCTATTATTCCAAGAAAGGCCTTGATATTAATATTTGATGTCTAACAATCAAGTGTAAGTGACACCTTAGACTTGAGCCCTGCTAGTCTTGCTTCAACTTGAGTCCACAATAGTTCAAATTCCTTTTGAATAACTTGTGAAATCATATCAGCTGATGGAAGGGCCAGATCAGGGTATAATATGTGAAGGAGATACTTGAAGCCAGAGATTTCGATGGTGGAGAATGGCTGATATCCAGTGACAATGAAGTTGGCAATTAACTGATGGAAATTTTCATCACTTAAGGTCTTGTTAGTGTGTTCTTATTTGTAATAATAAAATTTGATAAATTATTTTTTTAATAACATCCTAAGTACTTCCCAAATTCTATTCTATCCATACTCACAATATCATCTTTCTTAGACCAGCGAGGATTCTCAGCATGCTGGAGAGGTAAGAGCATAGCATTGTGATGCTTCCAGAGATGTTGTTTAAGATTGTTGATATTGCCATCCTTCGATATATAGCTCCAAGTCATGCAATGATTGCAACTGATGAGCTTATTTTATAAATTCTATTTGAATAGAGAGATATGAGACTATATTAGAATCTCAACTGCTTACAACTGACCACCCTTATGACTGATGACCAACAACCCTTACAACTGATAACCAACAACCCTTACAACTGATGAGACAAACTGCCCCTACTGCAACTATTAGCACAATATATAAAACTACCTTTGTGGCATGATTCCACACCCAGCTATCACTAGGTTTTGTTTTTATTCTCATGCTCATTGGTCAAACCAGTAGAGTCTGATATATCCTCTGATATATCATCAGACAGTTCCAAAATTTCTCCTAAATGTACTTCTTAATCTTTAGACATTTCATCAATGATGGCAGGGACTGGGAGCTTGAGTGGGAGGCCGAGAGCTGGAAAGTGGCTAGGAAGTGGCAAGCTAGGGAGTGGTGAACTGGGGAATGTGGTAAGCAGCAGGGGAAGCCAGAAACTGTGGGGCCTGGAACAGGAGTCAGTAAGCTGGAGAGAGTGAGATGGAGAGCAGCGAGGTGGCAACATAAAGTGCGATAGCCAAAGATTGATTGTGGACAGAGGATGGATGAATAAATATGCACGAGTGGTGAACTGGACTATAAACAGCAAACATACTTTGGAGATTCAGCGTGTTCTGCGTGATTCAGTATATTCTGCATAAGCCCCAATTGAGCAAGGTTTGCAATAACGTTTGAGCAAGGTTTGTGGTATATTTGAGTGAGATTTGCAGGATTTGCATCAAGGTTCAAGAGAGATTTGCAGGATTTGCAGTGAGGTTCGAGAGAGATTTGTAGGTTGCAGTGAGGTTTAAGTGAGATTTGCAAGTAAGATTAAAGTGAGATTTGCAAGTGAAGTTTGAATAAGCCAGACTTTGCAAGTAAGATTAAAGTGAGATTTGTAAGTGAAGTTTGAATAAGCCAGACTTTGCAAGTAAGATTAAAGTGAGATTTGCAAGTGAGATTTGCATAAGCCAGGCTTTGCAAGCCTTGTGCTTGCAAGCCTGGACAAGCTCAGTCTGATAAGCTGATATGATGTGTATATAAGCTGATATCATGTAATTATCAGCTATCAGTGGAGCAAAGCTTACACTTATGCTTATACTTGCAATCTGGAGCTTTCCTCACTGCGTTTCACTCCTCTAGAGTTCTACTCCTCTTGCACAACCCTCACATATTCCTCCACCTCCCTCACCCCCATTCCTCAGATTGCAACAACATGCAATTTAGAAAGAGGTTTCGAAAGAGATTTCAAAGAGATTCCAAAGGAGATTTCAAAGAGAGCTTCTGAAAGAGATTTTGGAGGGATTCTGAAAGAGCTTCTGAAAGATGTTATAGCTTTTGAACATTTAATATATCAAAAGCTTACTTTCGCCTCTCACTTCACCTTGTCCTTTGCTTTGCCTTATCCTTCACTTTGCGCTCATCCTTCACTTTGCCTTGTCCTTCACCTCATTCTGTGCTTCACCTCATCCTTTGCTTCATTCACTGCTATGTTGAGAATATGTGGATATGATCACCTGGCCAATAAGTATTTGCAAGGCCCCCCCCAAGCTCGATGCGCCTCAGCTCACTGTCCCAAAGCTCAGCGCCCTAAAGATGCCCAGATTGCCAACACCCAGTCTGCTGAGCTCACCGACACCCAGCCTGCCAAGCTTGCTGACACCCAGGTTGCTGAGCTCACTGACTTCCAGCTCACTAACCCTCAGCTCCCCGATCTCCAGCTTGACCGCCAGCTTACCACCAGTCTGCAAGCATAAGATCCCCCACCAGATCCCAATAACACAGCTCAAAAAAGATAGTTTTTTTTTTTTTTTTTT
>RQIL01022444.1:0-19169 GCA_003951145.1 Jimgerdemannia lactiflua | reverse complement strand
CCCCCCTCACTCCCAATGGTCAGTTTAGTAAAATTGTTGAGAGCTCAGTTGCAGTACTCCTTGAGCTCCTCAATAATCTATTATGGCCCAGCTCAGGCTAAGTGATATATGAAGAGTATTGATATCTGAAAGGAGAGTTGACAATTCATTAGCAATCAGAAATCCATAAATACAATATGCCAAATAAAAGTGAATCTAAAACTGCATCTGTTTCTCCTTTGTATACCCCAATCCTCTCTTATCAATGAGATAGCCAATGAGCTGCACAGTAATGTCTATAATAGCAATGAGGTGGCTTGATGCAGGAGATAGCACTACTGAGAAAGTGGAGCTAGTTATCTATAAATTGAGCCATTGAGATATTCTGGTAGAATAATGAGAGAGAAAATCCAAAAGATTATATATATTTGGAATTATGGATATAGCAGTGCATACTTTGAAACTATAACTACTCAGACATAACCACCCACCAATTGTACAAAAAATAGAGATTAATCTTTATATTCCTCAACTCTATGACAAATTCCTAGTCACATTTGTGGTACTCAAGCTCTTGATCTATACTGCAGCATGCAGGGTTCAGGCCATATAATACAGCATATTATCTAAAAAAGCCTCAGTAATAAGTACTACATTTAGGGTACATTTGTTCAGGAGGCACAGAAGTATCTTTGTCATATAGTGTGAGGTTGTGGGAAGTATCTTCACTATATAGTGCAAGTCTCTTGATCCAGAGAGATGAGTATCAAATCCATTATACTCTATTTTGCATCCATACAAGTCACAAAGCCACAAACATATAAGCCACAACCCATAGCAAATGAGCCATAAAACCCACATTTACACTCTCCTAGTCTACAACTCACTTTCATTGTTCTTACTTCTCTTGGGCAGTCTTTTTCTTTCATTATTGGGAGTATTTGTCAACAGTAGTTACATTTTTGTAGTATGCTTACTAGTTGCTATTTCTATTGACTAGTCATTATATTGGAAATTGCATTTATTCCAGATTATTGCTGTTATACAAGTAGTACTCCTGTACTAAAAAGGCTGAGAAGAGTTATCTAAAAATAGTACTTTGACATGAATAGTCCTTAGGGCTTAAACAATACATATGTTTGGTTGATATGTCTAATTTAATATATGTAATGTGACAGATCACAAGAACATACCATCCGAATTGTTGCCAGATGATAAGCCAGATGACATGAACAGCCAGCCAGATGACATGAACAAACCGGATGACATGAACACTCAGTATAATAACCAGCCCAGTAACCATTGCTGTGGAAATTGTATAAATAACCAGATAACCAAAGAAGGAAATAATGTGGACAGTGGCTGTCCGCTGGACAGTGGCTGTGTACCCAAAAACACCATAAATAGCAATCTATAATTAGCCAGATAGCAACCAGATAGCAACCACAATGTATAAAATACCCCAGAGACAAGAGTGAATAAACCTCAGTTCCAAAAGTCCAAAAAGCCAAAGTCAATTGTCTGGTACACTTAGGAGGAGAAACCTGCCAACAAGCCACTGCCAAGAAATTGTGAGCATTGTTCTATTCCCAACTCCGGTCCACTTTCCGATAGAAAAGATTGGTTCACTTGCCAGATAAGCCAGAAGTCTGCCATTTTCAAGTAACCTGTTCTAAGTCCACCGCTCAAAAAGCCAGTCTATCTGACGCAACTTCGCAGTGATTCAGTTTGCACAAACGAAGCCAGTCTTTGACATAACTTTGCCAGCCAAAGTCCAAGAAAGTCCACGTTCAGTCCGCCATTTTCAAGAGATTCGCTACTTAAGGAATAAGCCACCATTTGTCTGCCGATCCGCCACATTCCGCCGATCGTCCGCATCGTCCTAGTCCGCCACTTGAGGAATAAAGCCGCCATTCATCTGCCAACTGTCCGCATCGACCATCCACATCGTCCGTTTAACTGCATTGTTCGAGAAGACCGCACCTGAGAAACCCGCCACTTTTAGTCTATTCGCCTGAATAAGAAATCCTATTGTCCGTTGCATTCAAGTTCGCCGTCAGGCCAGCAACCCGTATCCAGAACCCGCTCCCTTTAAGGAATAACTGACCGACCGGTTCCCAGAAGAGCCCGCTCTTTTAAGAAAATCTGCCAAATTCACTGTACACAAGATCGCCCGAGTCACAGTCAGATTGAGTGACACAAAATCGCTTACACCCAAGAACACCACCAAATTAGGAAATCGATCGCTCACAGAAAGTCTCCAGCTGTTGAATATTATACCGCTAAACACCAGTATCAGCACCAATACAAAAGAACCTATACATATTATCTGAACATTTTGTTGCTTTTTGACAAAGTAACTGGGGGCTCAAGCCAATCTACACAGCTGCCCAATCTTGTAATTTGCCTCTATTGAGCCAGGCATGTTACATTTGGGGGCTCAACTGGGAATATTCTCAAAAGAATTATCATGACTTTTCAGCTCACAGAACCCAACCTTCAATCTGGAGACCAGCACTACAGCAACCTTTAACACAGTACCAATCTCAGCTACCTCAGGAGAAGAAATCCCAGCTATACAAAGTGTTTGGATAGGAAGAAGCATAATTACCTCTAGAATCGGATACCACTCAGAAGGATCAGATATTGCAGAAGCCAGCACTGTATGAAATCCTCCACCAGTACCACCAGTAGAAACACCAACCAGAGATTTTGATGAGCTCACACCAGATGAAGTAGACAACACCAACCAAGACTTTGACAACCTTGCCCAAGACCTCAATAATCACCTAGAAAGATTCCCCCCAAGAGCCTTCCTTGATTTACCCAGACCAGTAACCCTAATCCAAAGAATTTAACCCACAAGACTCCCCAGAATAGTACCGAGAAGAGGACCATCTCCCAGATCTCTTGCACCTTCAAGCTCATATCCATCAATAGCCAACAACTCAGAATCAGAACAAGAAATCGAAACAGAGTCAGAAGACAGTGAAGATGAAATGGGCACAACACTACCCACATTTGCAGGATACCCAGAAGAAGATCCAATAGAATTCATAGATGCAATTGAAGGAATAGCAGCCCTGAGGGATTTGTCAACCCAAAGACGAATCAATGTCTTCAAGGCACAGCTGAGAGAACCAGCCAAAGGCATCTTCACCAGAACTGCAAATGATGTCGACACAGACCTAGGAGATGTCATGGAGAATGCAAGATCAGAAAAGGAACAATATGACGCCATGCAGCCCTGGATCATTGAAAAATATGCAGGAAACGAAACGTGCCACAAAGCCCAAGAATCCATCATGGGAATGAAGATGAACCTTGGAGAATCCCCAAGAGCATTCTTCACCAGAATCCAGAAGAGAATGCATGCTGCCGGATTCAATGCTGCCAATCAAGACATTATCAGTCCAATGACCTTCATGAACGGAATTCCACCCAACATTGCTCAACATGTCCGAACCCTGGGCATCAGGAAGCCAGAAGAGCAAGTAGATGCAGCCCAAGGATACTTTGATGTCAAACAAGGAACCACCTGGACTGACAACCGAAAAGAAGACAAGGAGGACCTCTTAGTCAAAGCCCTGCAAGGAATCCTTCAAAGAGAATCAAAAGGAGAGAAGCCAACCAAAGAATGGAAGAAGGACAAAAATGAGATTCAAGACCTCAATTCGAAAGTAGACAGACTGGTTAGCCAGATTGAAAGGCTCTCCACACATGAAAATCGGAATTACCAGCCAAGATATCCCCCTCAAGAAAATCGGAACTATCAGCCAAGATACCCTCCACGTGAAAATCGGGATTACCAGAGGAACTACTCCTCTTCTGATGGTCGAAACTATCCTTCAAGAGACAGAGCAGAAATCCAATGCTACAAGTGTGGACAGCAAGGACACTATGCCTCTGAATGCCATAATCAAGGCAGCTCAAGGAACTCTGAGGCACCAAACCGAAAGGATACCCACAACAAAAGGACAGAAGCTCACCCAGTTGAAGACTATGAGCAGAGTGACAGTGAAGAATACAGTGACCTGGACTTGTATCCAACCAAGGCTGAATACAGAGAAACAGTCTACCCAGCAGAAAAGAGAAAGAGAGCAGTAGGCCACCCCCGAGCAGTTGAGAAGCCACCAAAAAGAACCAGCAGAAGAATCATTCGAAATGAAGAGGAAGAGGAATAGGTTGATACACCCCCCCGGTCTCCTTCACCCTTCATTCCTGGAGCTACCATCAATGGAGAAGATCCTCTACCACAATCTGCTGATGAAGATATGGGAGAAGAACCAGAATCCAAAACCAAGACTCCAAAGTCCAAGAAGAAATACATCCCAAAGACAATGCCTTGGGACATCTACAATGAAGCCTGGAAGAAGATCCAAGAAGCCAAGATGGAAGTCCCACTCTTACAGTTCCTTCAACTGACACCTGCTGGAGTAAGGAATAAGTTGCTGCGAACCACCAGATCTTATACAGGAAGAGTCCCCATTCCTCAAGAAGAACCAGCAACCCCAGCAGTGCTTGCTGCAGAAAGGCATGTGAGCACTTACTTGTTTGGAGAAATCGGAGGCCAGAAGGCGAAAATCATCATTGATACAGGTGCAGCTGTATGTGTCATTGCAAAAAAATTTCTGGACATCATTCAATGGCCCATTGATGGACCCTCTAGCCTCAGCATCATAGTAGCTGATGGAGCCCGAACTCAACCCCTGGGAGAAGTCCGAAACATCACCATCACTCTTGGACACATTCAGTTTGCTATCCCCAAAGCAGTTGTGACCGAAGCTGTCACCTATGACATGATCCTTGGCACCAATTGGATGAAGGAGATGAATGCAGATGTCAATATTGGTCAACAAGTACTCAAATTCGACTACAGAGGAAAGAAGTACTGAGTCGAAGTCACCAGCTTCAAGCCATCAAAGAAAAAGAAGAAGGTGACCATTCAAGAAGAATATGCCAGCAGTGAGGAATCCACCACTGAAGAGGAAGGAGAAGAAGATTCCGAAAATGACAATGACACCAGACTGAGGCCCAGAATCAACATGGTAGAAGACAGACCAGAAGACAATGTGTGGGCACAAGATACCATCCCCATCACAATCAGAGCCATTGCTGGAGAAGCCAGAGGATGCATAAAATGCCTCCATAGACAGAAATTTGAGGAACACTCATCCAGACATGTGGGAATTCGAAAGAGTCCTGGCACTACATGCCCTGAATGCAGAAGAAAGAAGAAGAGAAGCCTCCACAATATTCAGCCAAGGAGCCATGCACAAGTAATGCCCCACCCCGATATTGAAGCAGCTGAAATTAAAGCAATTTGGGACCAGTCTCCAGAAGAAGAAGATGACAGTATTTCCGAAAATGAAGAGCTCCCCACAGCTGTTTCATGGGATGATCTGAATTGGGCACCACAAGAAGGAGAAGAAGACAATACCCCCTGGAGTGAAGAAGAAGCTGGACCCAGCTCACAGCCAGTCATTCCAGGCCCGAAACCCATCAAGAAAGAGCCTTCCGAATGGGCAGATGCTCTCATCAAGTCATCTTCCATTCACCAAGAGACTACTGCTATCAGTGCCACATATTGGACCAGCAAGCCAGACAGCCCCCTGGGCCAGAATCCCCGAAAATCATTGCAGAAGGAACCTCATTCCAAGAATCCACCACCTCACTTGTGAAAAGAAGACATGGAGTCGGATTTTACACCCAAACAGAAGTGAAACCCCTTTCTACCCTCCCACCAAAGTATGATGCGAATGGATGCAGATTTCCGAAGCTAGGAGAAATCGAAGAAAGAAAGAAGCACTTCCAAGCCATGGGATATTGCTATCATGGAAAGAATCCAAGATGCTGGCCTTGTCAACATGAAAAGATCCATCTCAGCAAGGATGTAATTATACACACACTCAAAAGAGGAGATGACTGATCCCAAATTCGAAAGGAGAAAAAGAAGAAGCCTACAAAGAAGGTCCTTAAGATACATGACCTATGAGAAGATATCCTAGCCCTCATTCGCCATGCAACTCGCCAAGGATGGATAGATGATGCTATCAATTTCATGGAAGCCCTAGACCCCACTGGAAAAAGAGGAATCAATTATCTTTAAGACCCCTCTACTGGAGCAAGAAGGCCACACTTAGACATCAGAGGTTGGAGATCCGATGCCACAGAAGCCTCAGCCCATGGACAGCCTATACTTGGCAAGAACATTGCACAGTTCACCATGCTCCACCCCAATGCAATTCCACCGAAAAAGGCTCACCAAGAAGATGTTGGCTATGATCTCAGCAGTCTTTATGACACCACTATGAGCCCTGAAAGTACAAAGCTCATTAGAACTGGTATTGCCATGCAACTACCAAAAGGAACTTACATCCAGTTGACCTCAAGGTCTGGCCTAGCCCTTGAAGGACTCTTTACTGAAGTAGGAACCATTGACCCAGGATACATAGGCGAAATCAAGGTCATCTTAAGAAATGGAAGTGGTGAATGGATTTGAATCAACAAAGGAGAAAAAATTACACAGGCAGTCTTTCTCGAATACAAGACCCCTCAGCTACAAGAAGTACCCAAGCTCACTCAAGAAATGAGACAGACCAAAGGATTTGGAAGCTCAGATAAGAAGGAAGTACATCTCCTTCAGGTCAGCCGATTCAAAGCAAATGCCCCTCAGCAAGTTTTTTGCCAGCCAGTAAAGCTTCACAAGAATCTCATCCTTGAGCCAGGAGAGCAGACCACCATGGAAATCTTTGCACCACCAGACCCCAGGAACCTTTTCTTCAAACCCAATGAAGAAATCCGAAATCTGCATATAGAAGGGTACACATTCCCTGACAAAATGAATCCAGTACACTCTCGAGCAACCAACACAAGCTGGGACAAAATCATCTTGCCAAAAGGAACTATCATTGGACACCTTGTGCCTTACCTCAACCGAACACACAGAGAAGTTTATGAATTAAACTTACAGGGAAATTGCAAAAGGTCACAGAAGAAAGGAAAGGCCCCTCTGCGACCCAGGAGAAAGTAAAGTCTTCCACAAACATTGGAGAAGAATTGACCCCTCAGCAACAAAAACAATTGACAGAACTCCTTCATAAATATCAGGACATCTTCACCACAGACTATGGCAACCTGCCATACAACCCATCATACCATCACAGTATAAGTACAGGAAATGCAACACCCATCTGACAGAAACCATACAGGATACCCCACCACTTGAAGACATTCAAAAAAGAACACATACAGGAACTCTTAGACAATGGAGTCATCCGACCCTCTACCAGCCCTTGGGCCAGCCCTATACTTATTGTACCAAAGAAAGGAGGATGGAGACTAGTTGTAGACTTCAGGAAACTCAACAAAGTAACTGAAAAAGATGCGTACCCCTTGCCCCGAATTGATGACCTTCTGGACCAGCTACAAAATGCAAGATACTTCAGCAGCATGGACCTATTCGCAGGATTCCATGAGATACCAATGGACCCCAAAGACATTCAAAAGACAGCTTTCCTTGCCCTAGGAAAATTGTTTGAGTACCTCCGAATACCTTTTGGACTCTGCAATGCACTCCCAACCTTTCAGCGAATGATGAACTCAGTATATGCTCCCCTCATTCACTACTGCCTGATTGTCTATGTGGATGATTCCAACATCTACTAGGCAAATTTCGAAGACCACCTGTGAGACCTTGAAGAGTTTTTAAAACTTACCTGACAAAACCACCTGAGACTCAACTCAAAGAAGTGCTACTTTGGCAAACAGAAGCTTGAATTCCTTGGATTCATAGTCTCCAAAGATGGAATACATGCAGACCCCAAGAAGATCGAAAAAGTCAACAACTTCCCTATTCCCAAGACCTCAAAGGAAGCCCTGTCTTTCCTGATGCTTACCTCCTACTACAGAAGATTTATCAAAGGATTTGCTGAAATCTCTGCCCCAATCCGAACCTTGCTGAAGAAAAAAGTACTGTTCCAATGAAAAGAACCACAAGAAGAAGCCTTCTGAAAATTACAACACTGCCTGACCTCAGCACCAATCCTAGTCTGACCAGATCTGCAGAAACCTTTCATCCTGTACACTGATGCATCCAAGAATGGCCTGGGAGCAATCCTTGCACAAGAAGGACCTGACAACAGCACCATGTGATAGCTTATGCAAGCAGAGCCACCAACAAGCAGCAGACCAACTAGGGAGCACCAAATTGGAATGCCTTGCAGTCATATGGGCAGTCACCTTGTTCAAACATTACCTCATTGGAAGAAAGTTCACCCTGATCACAGATTATGCAGCCCTCAAATGGTTACTGCACCGAAAAGACCCCAATGGAATCCTTGCCTGATGGATCCTTATCCTCCAAGATTACGAAATCAACATCATCCACAAAGTGGGAAGAACTCATAACAATGTTGATGTTCTCTCCTGCATGACCCAATGAACCAAAGGAAGGGTGTATCTCGGAACTGCACCCTCAAAAAAGTTCCCAAGACCATCAAGGAGCAAGAAGACGTCATCTGACAAGAACATCAGAAAGCCCACCAAGGACAGACAAATACAGAAGACAAGATTTGAAAAGATTATCAACATTGGCCCCACCTCAGAACACCTGAGACATCATCCAGAAATGTGACACCTGCCAGAAGTATCAAGGAAAGAAGAACTATCAAGCCCCCCTACAACTGATTCCCCCACCCACTCACATCTTTTAAAGATGGGGAGTAGACGTAATTGGACCCCTGCCAGTAACACCAAAACGAAACAGATACATCCTAGTATTTGGGAATATCTGACCAAATGGCCCAAAGCATACCCCATGGAGATTGCAGATGCTCTGACCATTGTTGGACACCTTCATAACCTCACCCACCAATATGGACCCCCTGAAGAACTTATCTCTGACCGAGGAACTGAATTTGTGAATAACATAATTTCAAGTTATGCACGAATTCATGGGATCCACCTGAAAAGAACTACCTCCTACCATCTGCAAACCAATTGAATGACCGAAAGAATGAACCAGACCATCAAGAAAGGACTTACCAAGATCAATCTTACCAATTGGGATCTCTGCTTACCTGAAATCCTGTGGGAAATCCGAAACACCCCTGCTGCCTCAACCAAACAAAAGCCCTTTGAAATGATGTTTGCCAAGAAGACCAGAACTGCTGACCATGAGAATCTCAGAAAACTTCTTGAAAAAGGAGATCAGCTGCGAAAAGATGCCCAAAACCAGATTATCAAGGCCCAGGAAAGACAAAAGAAGTATTATGACCAGAAACAGAAGGATCAGAAGATCAAGATTGGAGATCAAGTCCTAGTTTGGAGAAGCATAATCGAAACAAACTTTGCCACCAAACTGGAACCGAAATGGGAAGGACCATACCTTGTACACAACATCAGAGGAACCAACATCTATATAAGAAGCATGGATGGACATGTCTTGAGAACTCCAGTTCACATCAATCACCTCAAGATATACCTGCACAAACCATGACCCAGAGGATAGATCAGCACCTCCAGACCCTCATCCTCAGCTCCTTCCAAGCCCTGCCAATTCCCTTGCCCCAGTTCCGCCAACTTGAAGGAACTCCAATACAACTGATTCAGAAGCATCAAGAGAATCTTGGCATTGCCCAGAGATTGCTTCAGATCCACCACCTACAAGCCTTCTACAATATCAGACAACTATTACAAGAACAGCCATACATTGGAGGACTAGCTGGCATAACCTGCCAAGAAGCAAGAACTGCCAAACAGATCTACACCCTATACAAACGAAACATTGGAGCCCTAGTACAGTCCCACTTCTACCTCAATAATATCCACCAAATGAATAAGAACACCTTCCAGAGCACCCTCCAAAAAGTAGACTTCCTGTTTCCTGAAGGACAAGAAGAAGATCCAGAACTAGAATGGAGTGACCCAGATACAGAAGATGATGGAACAGGTATAGATGCATAACATGCTTATGCCTATTGGAATGATGACTAAAGGACAGTCTGGGACAGACCATCCTTTAGTGGGGGCTGATGTTACAGACCACAAGAACATACCACCCAAATTGTTGCCAGATGATAAGCTAGATGACATGAACAGCCAGCCAGGTGACGCGAACAAACCGGATGACATGAACACTCAGTATAGTAACCAGCCCAGCAACCATTGCTGCAGAAATTGTATAAATAACCAGATAACCAAAGATGGAAATAATGTGGACAGTGGCTATCCGCTGGACAGTGGCTGTCCACCCAAACACACCATAAATAGCAATCTATAATTAGCCAGATAGCAACCAAATAGCAACCACAATGTATAAAATACCCCAGAGACAAGAGTGAATAAACCTCAGTTCCAAAAGTCCAAAAAGCAAAAGTCAATTGTCTGGTACACTTAGGAGGAGAAACCTGCCAACGAGCCACTGCCAAGAAATTGTGAGCATTGTTCTATTCCCAAGTCTGGTCCACTTTCCGATAGAAAAGATTGGTTTGCTTGCCAGATAAGCCAGAAGTCCACCGTTTTCAAGTAACCTGTTCTAAGTCTGCTGCTCAAAAAGCCAGTCTATCTGACGCAACTTCGCAGTGATTCAGTTCATGCAAACAAAGCCAGTCTTTGATGTAACTTTGCCAGCCGAAGTCCAAGAAAGTCCATGTTCAGTCCACCATTTTCAAGAGATTCGCTGCTTAAGGAATAAGACGCCATTTGTCCGCTGATCCGCCACATTCTGCTGATCGTCCGCATCATCCTAGTCCGCTGCTTGAGGAATAAAGCCGCCATTCGTCCACCGACCATCTGCATTGACCATCCGCATCGTCTGTTTAACCACATTGTTCGAGAAGACCGCACCTGAGAAACCCGCCACTTTTAGTCTATTCGCCTGAATAAGAAATCCGATCGTCCGTTGCATTCAAGTTCGCCGTCACACCAGCAACCCGTATCCAGAACCTGCTCCCTTTCAGGAATAACTGACCGACCGGTTCCCAGAAGAGCCCACTCTTTTAAGGAAATCCACCAAATTTGCCATACACAAGATCGCCTGAGTCACAGACAGATCGAGTGACACAAAATCGCTTACACCCAAGTATGCCACCAAATTAGGTAATCGATCGCTCGCAGAAAGTCCCCAGCTGTTGAATATTATACTGCTAAACACCAGTATCAGCACCAACACAAAAGAACCTATACATATTATCTGAACATTTTGTTGCTTTTTGACAAAGTAACTGGGGGCTCAAGCCAATCTACACAGCTGCCCAACCTTGTAATTTGCCTCTGTTGAGCCAGGCACGTTACAGTAAATACTACCAAATGAAAAGGATCCAGTTTTTTCCTTCCTCAAGAGACTCATTAGTTGATTTAAAAGCAACCAAGCCAGATATAAGAAATCAGTCAAAAAAATAATTAGTAAGCAGATTTGAAAAAAATAATAATAAAAAAAAGGATGAACAAACCGAAAAAACTATTTTCAATACTTCATCATGATGAACCAAGATGCAGTGTTGTAGCCTTTGGATATGGTGTATTCTTGCCCACAATAAAAGAGAAGATAGCTGGTATCTTGTGGGCGCTCTCTGATAATATGACCACTTGGCCAATCTGGTGCTCATCAGTGGCTCTGAAATTCAATCTTTCAGAGTATACTCCAAATGCCAAACCATGGCCTTGGTATATATCTATTGTGACAATGCCTTTAAATCTGGTCTGAAGACTGCTGTTACTTTGCAAGCTACTGAGTGTAAGTTGTAACTCATCCATGACTTATCTTGATCATAAGATGATCTTCATCAGAAACTCATAATCACTCATAATGACCCCAGTGGCATACTACTGACAATTAGGTGACCCTACCCCCAGACCAAAGGAGAAGACCTTCAAGAATATAAAAAGGAGCATCAAGAAGAAGTATAACAGTATCTATAACCAAGAAGACTTACGACAAAACAAATGCCTGCATAACCCACCAAACAGCAAGATCAAGGAGTCACCCTGGGCCATCAGTTCAAGAACAGATATTCAATGACATCAGAAGGGCAATGAGTCTGTACACTAGAAGAATCCTCAGTCTGAACCTTTACACAAGGGACCCCTATCACTACACTCTGAACTGCTGTGAAATGGAAACAAGAATCTCAATAGCCACTCAATGCCTACTCATGTGGCAGGAGTATGAGATGGAACACCTCCTCTGCTAAGAATTCCTAGAGGCCAGCCATCAAGAAATTGCAGACACCATATATCTGGACAGGCATGAGCAGCAATTGGCCAGAAGAGTGCATCAAATCTTCAGACATATTCCCTGAGCTATCCCAAATCTACAGTATATCCAGACCTCAGACATTCAAGAGCTGTCAAGCTGCTGGGTAGATCACTTAGAAGAGATGGTAGCAGAAGAGGCTCAATCTACCATTCCAGTTAAGAGTGAAGAAGTGCAAGACCTCTGAAACCCCCTCCTAGAAGACAATTCAGACCAGTTTATCTATGGTTTGATTACTCTGTTCCAAGGCCCTCTTCTGAGGATCTGTGCCCCCCAGAACCTCACAGATGTCCCCTATTTTATGGAAGAAAACCTTATAGACTGAAGACCACAAGAGCAGCAAGAGTACTCCACACCTTTCACTGATGATGACATCATCAGTGGTGACATCATCACTGCTGATATCACTCCTCTAGACCAGGACCAAGAAAATAGCAGCAACTCTTTTGTTTTGTGGGAAGAGGACTTTAATAACCTCTTGGAAAGATATGTTGATACCTCCTCAATACCCTCAGCTCTCTGGTGGAAGTTGCAGAAAATAATTTGGCTGAACACCCTGAAGAAAATGAGAAAGAAAAAGAAGATGACATAATCCCAGTCACACTAATTTTCAGGTTAATCAGTGATGGCTCTATTAGCCAAATTTGATCTAGTTAGTTAGTTGCACAAACAGTGACCACACGTTAACTAGCCTTATTCATCACAAATAAAGGATTAGCCTTATTCTACTAGTTAGTCACTTGACTTCCAAATCTGTGCTAATTCAAGAGTAGGGAATTACTAATTACTTAGCCATATACTTAGCAAAATCCATGCACAACTCTGTATAAATACCCCACAAACTGCAGTGAATAAACCTCAGTCAATTGGCATTTATCTGAATGACAAAGACATCTAGTGTAAGATAAACCAATTTAAGTTTGTGAGAAACTTTATGAAAAGACTCCAAGAGCCAAGGATAACTCTTGTTCAAGACTGCCGAGTTTAAGGAAATCGACTGCCATTAAGAAAGCTGCCAAGTTAGGAAATTGCTGTCAAGGAATGCCATGAGTTTTTTCAAGTCAGTCAAGTTTTGCCACCAAGATAAGGAAATCGCTGCTGCTAAGGAAGCTGCTGCCAAGTTAAATGACCTGCCAGAAGACTATCAGAAATCCACCCTCAAGTTAGCAAGTTAATCGAACATATGATATGAATGATCGAGCTATCAACCATTACTACAAATGATTCCTGTCACTATCACAAACTGCACCTACAAGTTCCCATGCACATTAGACCCAAAACCACCAAGTTTTAAGTTCACTGTTGCCCAATGATCGATGACCAACTGCCTGGTTCCTAAGCACATTAACCAACCTGCCCAGACCACTTAATTCACCTTGCCACATTGATTGATAATTGTCAGACTGCTCATATTTGGCCTCTGATCACCACCACTTTAATCAACCCACCTGCCAGGATAAAAGAATAACAGTCCCACTGTACATACAAGTAGCATACCATTCAAGTAACTGCCACCAGGAGCACCCTTTGAGTAATTGAGCCATCATATTCAAAAGCTCAACATCAACAAACAAATCAAATGACCTGTCACATGACCACCAACCCATAATCAATGCGAACAATATTTAATTCTTATAATTCAAGACAGTGCTTCACAAATGGTACATTGAGCCCTGCAAGAAGCTTTATAAATCATACACAAAAAGGATGCCACATTTTGGGGGCTCAAATGGGAATTGTTTTTTCAAAGACTTGATCTTTTGGCTCAAGAACCCAGCAGTTACAGTGGAGAATTCAGCAGAACCTACTCAGCAATAAGACCAGGGCAGGCAACAACCCTCTTCAGCAGAAATGAAAGCACACACCATCATCAAGACAGCAGCCAGATCCCTCTTCAAAAATAGCAGCCAGAAAACTGAATCAGAGGAAAGAAGTGATCCAGAATCTGGTTTAACCTTTAGGGAAAGAAGACAACTCAGAGGACAACCAGAACCCCTCCAGATCCAAGACCTAGAAGAAGACCTTCCTGAAGAATACCAGACCTGAATCTACAGAAAAAACTCAGACAGAATTGACAACATTTCCACAGATATCAATCAAGCTATCCCATTAGACCAAGTATATTTTGAAACATCCGAAGGAGAGGAAGACTACCATCCATACAACTCAAGAGACAAGTTCAATTTATACCACCACCATTCAGGCTGCTACACAGACTTCCAGCAAGGCAAACAGGACCTCACTACTTCACAACAGCAAGGGGCAGATGAGTTCAACACCAGTTATGCATATCAGCCCTCTAGCACCTTCAATTACCCAAGCCCCTGCATCTTGGTCACTTACTCTCTGGCCCTGTCCTCAAGAAATAATGAACACCAGCCCCCCTAGTGCCTCAGTATTTAATAATCACCATCAGTCTACCAGAGGACCCCCACAAGGACCATCAAGGATCTCTACCCCAGTATTGATCAGAAGAGCTAGATCTCCTACACCTCCAAGATACTGCCCTCTGCCTGTACCCCCTGTACATCATGCACCTTCCCCTTCCCCACAAGGACCATCAAGGAATACTACCCATGAATCAGCCTCAGACAGCAAGAACAGTGAAGACAAGCCAGATATGAGCTACTTACAGAAGTTCCACAGAGCAGATAATAAAGACATCGAGGAGTTCATTAGAGAAATTAAAGTACAGCAGTAGCCAAGCAATGGGATGCAGAAAGAAAACTCAGCATTGTGGAGTCACTTTTGAGAGGCCCACCCCTCCAAAGATACAATCAAGCCAGACATAATGGAGGAGAAATCCATAGGGCTGAACAAGTAGCTCACCTTGTACTACATGGAAATAATGTACAAAGATACACCCTCCACAAGGACTGGCTCCATGTCCAGTTCAATGGCCTTGAACACCAGCAAGAAGCACAAGATGCTCTGACCTACATGACCCAAGCTGTCAATGAAACCTCAAAGAGTTTCTATCATTAGATCCAAGCACAGATGATCAAGGCAAATTTGCAGCCTGCAGTCCTACTGGCTCTATCTTCAACTACCTTCCTCAATGGCCTATACCCAGAGCTCAGAAGGCAAGTCATCAGAATGGGATATCAGAGTATCAAGCAACAAGTTGCCAGAGCACAAGGATGCTGGAAAGCAGACTACAGACCCAAGTTGCCAAACCACAAGGATGCTGGGAAGCAAACTACAGACCAGCCCAGCAAGTACAAGTTCAGTGTAAACCTGCTGGAGTTGAGGCCCCAAGATCCCAAGAAACTACAGCAGAACAAGAGAATGCATTCCTCAGAGCCCAGCTGGCCAACTACAAGAATAGACCACCAACTTCAACTTCAGTCCAACTCAGTCAACAGCCACAGCAGCAGCACCAAGGACACAAGAGGACCCAATGACCATGCTCACCAAACAGATGAAGGACTTAGCCATCGCAGTAGCACAGCTGAATAATAAAGGAAGAAGACAACAAGATTACTGTCATGATAACAGGCAAGACAAATGATAACAGGACAATAGAAGTTCCTTTTAGGCACCCTCAGCTGCAACTGCAGGCTCAGCTACAATAGGTCCCCATATCCCTACCTGTTTCTATTGTGGAAATCAAGGCCACATTCAAAGGTACTGCTCAAGGAAACAAGCAACTCAGTCCAATGACAGAAATGTCAATCTCATTCAAATGGACAAAGAGATCTGCCAAATAGAAGAAGAAACTGCCTGGCATCGAGACCAAGGAGACACCCCCTCATATTATGAAGCCTACCCCTCTAAGGTAACTTGGGAGGCAGCACCTGCTCAGACTAGAGAACATAGAAGACCCCCAAAGACCCCACTCCCACCTCTATTGCCAGTAATGGTGTCAACAGGAAGCACTCTAGACATGGCCATTCTTTCTTGGATACTCCACAAGAGAAGGGCAAGAGAGTTAGAAGAGATACCCCCAAAGCAGAAGCAAGACCATCCAGAATGACCCCAAGTAACACTCTGCCTGACCTCAAGGAAGATGAACACATGGGTGTAGAATCTTCAGCCGATGAGTTGCCCATCAGGAATGAGAAACCCCACCCAGAATCTAGACAAAGAAGGAGCAGCAGGCCCCATGAAGCAGCCTCTCTTTGGGAACATATCCACACTCAAGATGCAGGCCTTACAGTTAGGCAAGTCCTCAAGAATACACCAGAAGTCAGGCAAAAATTCCTGAAGGAAGCCAAGGAGGATACTGAGAGACTTCCTGTCCAAGGACCACACACACAGGAGCCCAGCACTATCTATGCAGTATATGAAAATCAGCATCAAGAACATCAATCCACAAGGGTTGTGAGTGGAAAAGTACATAGAGAAATTGCTCGAATTCTCATTGACACAGGAGCAGCAGTCTGTATCATCACTCAGAGAATTCTAGAAAGAATCAGTTGGGGATTTGATGAAGGAACCAAAGCAAGAGTCATCATGGCAGATGGATCAGCATCTACCCCCCTTGGACTTGTGTGAGACATCCCCATTCAAGAAGTGAAAGCCTGCCTCAATGTTCCACAAGCTGTTGTGACCCCTGCAACTTCCTATAACCTGATCTTAGGAATGGATTGGAAGCACCGATTTGGAGCCTATGTGGATATTAGAAGGCAACTCTAGTCTTCACTATTCATAGACAGAAGTACAAAGTACCCATGGAGTCAAGAGGATCATCAAGGAAAGCAAGTCAAGTTTCTGAGACAGAATGGCAAGGACATGGTGAAACACCCACTACTACCAAGAATGAGGATGAGAGTGAGATCAATTTCCTGCAAGAATTGGGAAGTGACTTTGATTCCCCTAGAGATCAAGATAGTGGACCGGAAGAAACCTTTTTTGGAGTTATTAACATTGAGGGCTAACAGTCAAGGTTTGATAGAGATAACAATGAAAGAGCAGTATGCAAGTTTGCAGGACCATCCACATAGCCACTACCCCCATTGGTAGTAAATCAAATTATGCAAGCCTTCCACCTAGGCAAGTGTGAGCATTTCAACTGCTTCTACTCACCAAGGGATGATTGCATCAACTGGCGAATCCTGGACATCAAGATGGTTCCAATGCCAGCAATTGAAGATAGAGATTAATGGAGACAAGCACCAGTTCCCAGCTGAGCCACCCTAAAGACTTTCAAGAAGACTTATTAAGAACAACAAAAGATTCTTTCCTGACAACTGGTGGAGACCCTCACAATCGAAAAGGATAGCAACAGTTCCTATACCATTACCTGAGCCCTCCAGATTACCCTGCCCACCTATGATAAGTACCAGAAGAGATACTCCACCAGCAAGGAAGTCAAGGAGCAAAATGAAGGCTTTGTCAAAAAAGGACATTGTGATTGTGGAAAGACTTTCTCTTGCTACTGGTGTGAACATCAAAGTGTTTAACCTAGTGAAGATATTCACAAGAGCCGAGTTAAGAGGAAGGACCCCACTCTGCAAGAACCCCGAATCCGCTGGGCCTGCCAAAGAAGCATGATTGGTCGCCAGTTCTTCCAGTCCTCTCTCAGCCCCTTATCCTTATAAAGGAGTGCCACTAGTCCTAACTCCTCTCCCCCTAGCCAATTTTCTGATTCAATCACAGCTCCACATATCTCCTTTATCCCATGCACACCTTCAATGTTCACCATTTTCTGTCAGAGGTCCCATGGTAGCCCATCCTCCCCTGGCACTGTCTCATTCTTTGTAGCTGACAGCATCTTCGAAATTTCATCCTCCTGAATGGGGTGGGTCAGCTCCCCTATCCCCTCAGCCCCTGGTGGGGTCCACTCCTCCAGAAAACCTTCAATAGTCCTGCCATCCTCCCCTCCCTCCTCCTCACTACACAGGTTTCCCCATCACCCCTCAAGTGAACCTAGGATATTCTGCACCCCTGTCACCATCTCTCCATCTTCTCCTATAATTCCTTCCTACCTCTGCCGCACCTTACATACTCTTAAAAGCTTGGTAAGATCCTTCATAGGCCTTTCTCCTCCCTCCAGCCCCTGCCACCTCAGTCATGCCACCATCCTCTGCACCTGTAACTCCTCTTCCTCCCTTATGACATCCTTCAGCTCTTCAATTTCCTTCTTCATTCTCTTCATCCTCCACTCTCCACCTTCCTCCTCAGCCCCCTCCTGGCCCCCAGCAGATGCCAGCAGGAGGCCCTCCAGTCAGCATGAGATTTCCACCATTTGCTTTTTCCTAATCCTCCCCTTTGCTCTCCCCACCTCCCCCCAGTATACCTGTGCAGCAGCCTTCAGCTTCAGCCACCAATCCCCTATAACTAATCCTTCCTTTCTCTAACATGCCATACTATCTGCCACCTCTACCCTCCATTGTTCCAACACCACCTTATCTTTCAATAAGGCACAGTTAAGTCACCAATTTCCAGGCCCATCCCCACTCCCCCCAAATGTCCCCTGCCCTACTATCCTCCAGTGATTGGACCAGGGACACCACATCACCTCTAATGCCTTCCAGACTTTCATCTCTCAACAGTCTGTCATGAGGATCCAGTTGATCCATGTTACCAGTCCATGCACCCAGTGAGTATAGACTGCCCTATTCCACTACTTATGATGCTCTGCATCTCCCAATGCACTCGGTCTCTCCATCTCCTCCCATCTATCCAGTCTCCTGCTTCTATCTGTCCCCTCTAAACCCCCATCAGATCAGTCCACAGTGGCATCCCTGACTATATTAAAGTCCCCTCCAAGTACATCAACTCCAGCTTCCACCAAAGTTCCACTTTCGAACAGCCTCTCTATCCAAGTTATTCTCTCTCCTCTTTCCACTAGACAATAACAAGAGCCACCCACTACTGGCCCCCACCCTGGCCTTGCCCAAACCCCCAATAGCAATCGATCTCCCCACCCCCCAGTGTCTCTCAGTTCTCCTTTGCCTTTTCTTATTACAATTCCAAGTTTTCCTCACCA
>RQIL01022333.1:0-19206 GCA_003951145.1 Jimgerdemannia lactiflua | reverse complement strand
CCAAAAAAAAAAAAAAATACAGTACTAATTTCAGTTACCACAAGAGAAGAAATCTCAGCACTACAAAGCATTTGGACAGGAAGAGACATAATTACCTCTAGAATTTGATATCACTTAGCATTAGAAGGATCTGACATTACAGAAGCCAGCACTATATGAAATCCTCCACCAGTAGATATACCAACTAGAGATTTTTATGAGCTTACACTAGATGAAATAGATAATACCAACTAAGACTTTGATAACCTTTTCCAAGACCTCAACAACCATCTTGAAAGATTTTCCCCAGAAGTCTTCTCTGATCTACCCAGACCAGTAACTCTAATTCTAAGAGTTCTATCTACAAGACTCTCCAGAATAGTACTAAGGAGAACACCATCTCTCAGATCCTTTGCATCTTTAAGTATATATCTATTAACAGTCAATAACTCAGAATCAGATTCAGAAATTGAAACAGAATCAGAGAACAGTGAGGATAAAATGAATATAATATTACCCACATTCACAGGATACTCAGAGAAAGATCCAAGAGAATTCACAGATACAATCAAAGAAATAGCAGCCCTGAGAGATTTGTTAACCCAAAGACAAATCAATGTCTTCAAGGCATAACTAAGAGAACTAGCCAAAGGCATCTTCACTAGAACTGCAAATAATATTAATACAGACCTAGGAGATATCATAGAGAATGTAAGATCAGAAGAAGAATAATATGAGACCATATAATACTGGATTATTGAAAAGTATGCAGGAAACAAAACCTGTCACAAAGCTCAAGAATCCATTATGGAAATAAAGATGAATCTTGGAGAATCCCCAAGAGCATTCTTTACTAGAATTTAGAAGAGAATGCATGCTGCCAGATTCAATACTGTCAATCAAGACATCATTGATCCAATGACCTTTATGAATGGAATCCCACTCAATATTGCTCAATATGTCCAAAACTTGGGCACCAAGAAGTCTAAAGAGCAAGTAGATATAGCTCAAGGATACTTTGATATCAAGCAAGGAATTACCTGGACTGACAACAGAAAGAAAGACAAAAAAGACCTCCTGGTCAAACTCCTGCAAGGAATCCTTCAAGGAGAAACAAGAGGAGAAAAGCCTATCAAAGAATAGAAAAAGAATAAAAATGAGATTCAAGACCTCAATTTGAAAGTAGACAGACTGGTTGGGCAGATTGAAAGGCTCACTATATGCAAAAATCAGAATTTCCAGCCAAGCTATCCATATAAAAATTAGAACTAACAGCCAAGATACCCTCTATGCGAAAATTAGAATTATCAGAGGAATTATCCATTCTCTGATAGTTGAAACTATTCTCTAAGAGATAGGGCATAAGTTTAATACTATAAGTGTGGACAGCAAGGACATTATACTATCAAATGCAATAACCAAGACAGCTTAAGAAATTCTGAACCACCAAAACAAAAGGATATCCACAATAAAGGGACAGAAGCTCACCCAGTCAAAGACTATAAGCAGAATGACAGTGAAGAATATAGTGATCTAGACTTATATCCAACTAAGGCTAAATATAGAGAAATAGTCTATAAGTAGAAAAAAGAAAGAGAGCAGTAGGCTGCCCCTGAGTAGTAGAAAAGCCACTCAAAAAAGCAAGCAGAAGAATCATTCAAGATGAAGATAAAGAAGAGCAGATTGATATATCTCCCTATTCTTCTTCATTTTTCATCCCCAGAGCTACTATTAATGGAGAAGACCTCTTGTTAGAATCTGCTAATAAAGAGATAGAAGAAGAATCAAAATCAGAAACCAAGACTCCAAAGTCCAAAAAGAAATATATTCTAAAGACCATGCCCCAGGACATTTACAATGAAGCCTAGAAGATCCAAGAAGTCAAGATGAAAGTTCCACTCTTATAGTTCTTATAACTGATATCTTCTGGAGTAAGAAATAAGTTGCTGCAAACTATCAGATCCTATACAGGAAGAGTTCTCATCTCTTAAGAAGAACTGGCAACCCCAGTAATATAAGCTGCAGAAAGGCATATCAGCACCTATCTGTTTGGAGAAATCAGAGGTCAGAAGGTGAAAATCCTCATTGATATAGGAGTAGTTGTATGTGTCATTACCAAGAAATTCCTAGACAATATTCAATGGCCCATTGATAGACCTTCTAGCCTTAGCATCATAGTAGCAGATGGAGCCTGAATACAATCCCTGAGAGAGGTCTGAAATATTACTATTACTCTTGGACACATTCAGTTTGCTATCCCCAAAGCAGTTGTGACTAAAGTTATCATCTATGACATGATCCTTAGTACTTATTAGATGAAATATATGAATGCAGATGTCAATATTGGTCAATAAGTACTCAAATTCGACTACAGAGGAAAGAAGTATCAAGTCAAAGTCACCAGTTTTGAGCCATCAAATAAAAAGAAAAAAGTAACTATTTAAGAAGAATATGTTAGTAGTGAAGAATCTACCATAGAGGAGTTAGAAGAGAAGGATTCCAAAAATGACAATGACCCCAGACTGAGGCTCTGAATCAATATGGTGGAAGACAGACCAGAAGATAATATCTGGGTACAAGATACTATCTCCATCACAATCAGAGTCATTACTGAAGAAGTCAGAGAATGTACCAAATGTCTTTAAAGATAAAAATGTGAAGAACACTCATCTAGATATATGGGAGCTTGAAAGAGTCCTGGTATTATATATCCTAAATACAGGAGAAGAAAGAAGAGATGCCTTCATAACATTCAACTGAAAAGCCATATATAAGTCATGCCCAATCCTGAAATTGAAGCAGCAAAAGTACAAGCAATTTGGGATCAGCTACCAGAAGATGAAGATGATGGCATTTCCAAAAATGAAGAGCTCTCTTCAATTGTTACATGGAATGATCCAAATTAGGTACCATAAGAAGAAGAAGATAATGATATCTCCTGGAGTAAAGAAGTTGGACCTAGCTTATAACCAGTCATTCTAAGGCCCAAAACCCATTAAGAAAAAGCCTTCTGAATGGGCAGATGTCTCCATCAAGTCATTTTCCACTCACCAAGAGACTACTGCTATCAATGCCATATACTAGACCAGTAGTCCAGACAGCCTCTTGAATATAAATCTCTGAAAATCATTGCAGAAGGAATCTCATTCCAAGAATCCATCACCATATGTATAAAGAGAAGAAATGGAGTAGGATTCTTCACTCAAATAGAAGTAAAATCCCTCTCTACTCTCCCATCCAAGTATGATGCAAATGGATGTAGATTTCTAAAGCTAGGAGAAATTGAAAAAAAGAAAAAGCCCTTCTAAGCCATGAGATATTACCATCATGAAAAGTATTCTAGATACTGGTCTTGTTAACATGAAAAGATCTATCTCAGCAAGGATATAATTGTACACATACTTAAAAGAGAAGATGACTGAGCAAAGATTTGAAAAGAGAAAAAGATGAAGTCTATAAAGAAGGTCCTTAAGATATATAACTTAGGAGAAGATATTCTGGCTCTTATTTACTATACAACTCACTAAGGATGGATAGATGACGCCATCAATTTCATAGAAGCCCTAGACTCCACTGGAAGAAGAGGAATCAATTATCTTTGAAACCCCTCTACTGGAGCAAAATGGCCACACCTAGACATCAAAAGTTGGAGATCCAAAGCCACAAGAGCCTCAGTGCATAGATAGTCTATACTTGGCAAGAATATTACACAATTTACCCTACTTTACCCCAATGTAATTCCACTAAAGAAAGTATACCAAGAAGATGTTAGCTATAATCTCAGCAGCCTTATTCATACAGTCATAGGCCCAGAAAGTACAAAGTTCATCAGAACTGATATTGCCATACAGCTGCCAAAAGAAATCTATATCTAGTTGACCTCATGGTCTAGGCTAGCTCTTGAAGGACTTTCTACTGAAGGTAAAACTATTGATCTAAGATATATAGGTAAAATCAAGGTCATCTTAAGAAATGGAAGTAGTAAATGGATTTGAATCAATAAAGAAGACAAAATCACACAAGCAGTCTTCTTCAAATACAAGACTTCTCAGCTATAAAAAGTACCCAAGCTCACTTAAAGAACCAGACAAACCAAAAGATTTGGAAGCTCTAACAAAAGGAAGTACACTTCCTTTAGGTCAATTGATTCAAAGCAAATGCACCTCAGTAAGTTTTCCAGCAATCAGTGAAGCTTTATAAGAACCTCATTCTTGAGCCAAGAGAGTAAATCACTATTGAAATCTTTGCACCACCTGATCCTAAGAACCTCTTCTTTGAACCAAATGAAGAAATCTAAAATCTATATATAGAAGAATATATATTCCCTGATAAGATGAATCTAGTACACTTCTGAGCAACTAATATAAGCTGGGAAAACATCATTCTGCTAAAAGGAATCATCATTGGACATCTGGTGCCCTACCTCAACTAAATATATAAAGAAGTTTATGAATTAAACTTACAGAGAAATGACAAAAGGTCACAGAAGAAAGAAAAGGCCCCTCTGTAATTTAGGAGAAAATAAAGCCTTCCACAAATATAAAAGAAGAATTGATACCTCAGTAGCAATAACAATTGATCAAACTCCTTTATAAATATCAGGACATCTTCACTATAGACTATGACAACCTGCCATATAACCCATCATACCACCACAGTATTATAGTATAAATATAGGAAATATAACACCTATCTGACAAAACCATACAGAATACCTCACTACTTAAAAACATTTGAGAAAGAATACATATAGAAACTCTTAAATAATATAGTTATCTGACTATCTACCAGTCCTTAGGCCAGCTCTAATCTTATAGTACCAAAGAAAGAAGGATAGAGACTTGTTGTAGACTTCAGAAAACTCAATACAGTAACTAAAAAAGATATATACCCCTTGCCCCAAATTGATGACTTTCTGGACCAACTATAAAATACAAGATACTTTAGCAGTATAGACCTATTTGCAGGATTCCATAAGATGTCAATGGACCCCAAAGACATTTAAAAAACAGCTTTCTTTATCTTAGGAAAATTGTTTAAATACCTCTGAATGTTCTTTGGACTCTGTAATATACTTCCAACCTTTCAGCAAATGATAAACTCAGTATATGCCTCTCTCATCTACCACTGTCTAATTGTTTATATGAATAATTCCAATATCTACTCAGCAAATTTCAAAGACTATCTGTGAGACCTTGAAGAGTTTTTCAAACTTACCCAACAAAACTATCTGAGACTCAACTCAAAGAAGTACTACTTTAGCAAATAGAAGCTTGAATTCCTTGAATTCATAATTTCTAAAGATAGAATACATGCAGATCCCAAGACGATAGAAAAAGTCAAAAACTTCCCTATTCTTAAGATACCAAAGGAAGTCCTATCCTTTCTGATACTTGCATCTTACTACAGAAGATTTATCAAGAGATTTGCTGAAATCTCTGCCCCAATCTAAATCTTACTGAAGAAGAAAGTTCTGTTCCAATAGAAAGAACCACAAGAAGAAGTCTTTTGAAAACTATGACATTATCTGACTTCAGCATCAATCCTAGTCTGACTAAATCTACAGAAACCTTTCATTCTATATACTGATGCATCCAAGAATAGTCTCAGAGTAATTCTTGCACAAGAAGGATCTGAAAAATAATACTATGTAATAGCTTATACAAGTAGAGTTACCAATAGGCAGTAGACCGACTATGAGAGTATCAAATTGAAATGCTTTGTAGTCATATGGGCAGTCACTTTATTCAAACATTATCTCATTGAAAGAAAGTTCACTCTGATCACAGACCATTTAGCTCTCAAATAGCTACTATACTAAAGAGACCCTACTGGAATCCTTGTTTAATAAATTCTTATTTTCCAAAATTACAAAATCAATATCATCCATAAAGTGAGAAGAACTTATAATAATATTGATATTCTTTCTTACATGACCTAATAAACTAAAAGAAGGGTATACTTCAGAACTGTACTCTCAAAGAAGTTCCCATGACCATTAAGAAGCAGGAAGATCTCATCTGACAAGAATACTAGAAAGTTCACCAAGGACAGACAAATATAAAAGACAAGATTTAAAAAGATTATCAACATTGGCCCTACCTCAGAACACAAGTCCAAGACATCATCCATAAGTGTGATACTTGCCAGAAGTATCAAGAAAAGAAGAACTATCAAGCCTTTCTACAACCAATTCCTCCACCCACTCACATCTTTCAAAAATGGAGAATAGACATAATTGGACCTCTGTCAGTAATACCAAAACAAAACAGATATATCCTAGTATTTTTTGAACATCTGACCAAATGGCCTGAAGTATACCCCATAGAGATTGCAGATGCTCTGATTATTGTCAGATACCTTCATGACCTTACTCTTCAATATGGACCCTCTGAAGAACTCATCTCTGACCAAGGAACTGAATTTGTGAATAACATAATCTCAAGTTATGTATGAATTCATGAGATTCATCTGAAAAGAACTACCTCCTACCATCTATAAGCTAATAGAATGACTGAAAGAATGAACCAGATCATCAAGAAAGAACTTGTCAAGGTTAATCCTACCAATTGGGATCTTTACTATCTGAAATTCTATGGAAAATCCAAAACACCCCTGTTGCCTCAACCAAACAAAAGCCCTTTGAAATGATATTTGCCAAGAGGACCAGAACTGTTGACCATAAAAACCTTGGAAAGCTTTTTGAAAAAAGAGATCAGCTGTAAAATGATATCTGAAATCAGATTATCAAGGTCTAGGAAAGATAAAAAAAGTATTATGACCAGAAGCAGAAGGATCAGAAGATCAAGATTGGAGATCAAGTTCTAGTTTGGAGAAGCATGATTGAAACAAACTTTGCCACCAAACTGAAACTAAAATGAGAAGAACTATATCTTATACACAACATCAGAGGAACTAATATCTATATAAGAAGCATGAATAGGTGAATCTTGAGAACTCCAGTTTACATCAATCAACTCAAGATATATCTATATAAACTATGACTCAGAGGATAGACCAATACCTCTAGACCCTTGTCCTCAGCTCATTTCAATCACTATCAGTCCCTCTTCCCCAATTTCGAGAAGTCAATGGAAATATCCTCTAAAAGATTCAGATTCATCAAGAGAATCTTATCCTGGCCAGACATTTACTACAAGTCCACCAACTGCAGATATACTATGCAATTAGTGAATAATTATAGAACCTCCTGGCTCCAGAACAAACCTACATCAGGAATACTACTAGATTATTATAAAGATATACCATTGCTGTAGACAGACTCTATATACTCTATAAATGAAATACCACAGCCTTGATTCAGGCACAGTTCTCCTGGCATAACATTCAAAAGATGAACCTAGCCACTTACCTAAGCATTACTAACCATATTGAAATTCTATTCTCAGAAGAAGAAGAAGAGTCCATAGAATAGAGTAACTTAGATACAGATGAAGATAATGGTATAGGAATAGATACTGAAGATATTTATGGTTATTGAAATGATAACTAAAGGATAGTCTGGGACAGACCATCCTTTAGTAAGAGCTGATATAGTAGGCCACAGAAATCATACCATTCAAAATCACCACCTAGCCATATACTATATCAAGTGCACCAAGCAACCAAGACTACTTTACTGCACCAACTTATATAAATAACTAGATATACTAAAAGAAGATATTTATCTATACAGGATCTGTATACCTGTACAGGACCTATTCACCTATACAAGACCTGAACACTTATACTGAACTAGATATACCTGATATAAATAGCAATCTATAGTTAGCCAGATAGTAACCAGATAGCAACTATAATATATAAAATACCCCAGAGACAAGAGTGAATAAATCTCAGTCTGAAATTGCAAACACATTTCTACTTTAGTTCACTTTCTAATATAAAGAGAAGAATCCAAAATTGAATCTAAAGCAAAAGATAAGTCTGTCTGAAAAATACACTTAGGAGAAACACCTGCCAAAAGCCACTTAATCCTAAAGATTAAATTGCAATACTTAGGAGATATACCAACCAATAAGTCACTGTTAAAAGAAGATTATAAGTTTTCTTCATTTTCACTTTAGTCTACTTTCTAATATAAAGAAGTCTATCTTTTTGATTCACTTACCAGATAAGTCTGAAGTTTTACCACTAAGTTTAAGTAAAAAACTTTGCTACTATTTCAAGAGAAACCTACTAATTTAGGAAAGAATCTGTATTCAAGTTCACCACTAGGAAAGGCTGCTATTTTTGAGATATCTGCTACTTAAGAAAGAGCTGCTGTATTCAAGTCTGCCATGTTTTTGTTTACTGATCTGCTATATACTACCAATCAGTCCACATTATTCAAGTCACATTATCTACTTAATTACATCATCTATTTAATCATATTGAAGAACTCATATTATTTGAGAAGACTGTATTCAAGAAACCCACCACACTTAGTTCCATTGCATTCAAGATTACCATCACATGAGTAATCTGTAATTAGAAAACTTATACTTTTAAGAAAATCTACCAAATTTATCATATATAAGATTATCTAAATCATAGACAACTAGAGAACCCACACTGTTAAGGAAATCTAATTACTCAAATTACATGAAATTATCTATTAATTGTCTATCCAAGAAGAAAACCCATTCATTCACAATCTAAGAATACTATCAAATTAGAAAATCACTCACATCACTTGCAGAATTCTCTAGAAGTTGAATATTATACCACTAAATATCAATATAAGAGAAACATATATTATCTGAATTTTTATTACTTTTTGAGAAAGTAACTAAGAGCTCAAGCCAATCTACACAGTTGCTCAACCTTATAATTTGGCTCTATTGAGCCAAATATATTATACTATAGTACTTATTCTTTATATAACATACTATCATTATTCTAATATCTATATTCTTGATAATTTTGCATATAGTATAATGTGCCCAGCTCAATAGAGGCAAATTACAAGATTGGGTGGCTATTGTAGATTGGCTTGAGCCCCCAATTACTTTGTTAAAAAACAATAAAATATTCTGATAATATGTATAGGTTCCTTGTATTGGTGTCTAGTGGTATAATATTCAACAGCTGGAGACTTTCTGTATGTGATTTCCTAATTTGGCAGTATTCTTGGGTATATGACGGTGGACAATTGATGGGTAATTTCATGTGTCATGGTGAATTTGGCAGATTTCTTTAAAAGAGTGGGCTCTCTGGGAACTGAGTGATCAGTTTCCTTAAGAGTGTGGGTTCTAAATTTCAGGTAATGGGCAATTGGGTTCCTTTTCTAGTGAATGGACTAAAAGTGGTGGGTTTCTTGAACAATGCAGGTTGGATGGTACAGACTGAATGATGTGGATGAATGATGCAGATTGGTGGAATGCAGTGGATCATGGACAAAAATGTGGACTTGAATGAGACAGTTGGAATGAGGTGGATTCTGTAAAGCACGGCAGATCAGTGGATAAAAATGTGGTGGTCTTCTGAAAACAGGGCAGCTTATTCTTTAAGCGATGGATCTCTTAAACAATGTGGATTGGCAGTTCAGCAGACAAAACATGAACTTGAATGCAGACTCAAAAATGGTGGGCTTCTTAAAGTTATATCAAAGACTGGCTTCATTTGCGCGAATGGATTCACTGCAAAGTTGTATCTATAGACTAGCTTTTGAGAGATAGACTTAAACTGAAAAGGCGGCAAAGTTCTTCATTTGAACTTAGTGGCAAAACTGGGAAACAGTGAACTTCTCTTCAGGCTTATCTGGCAAGCAAACCAAAACTTCTTTGTATTGGAAAGTGGACTGGAGTGAAAAGTAGCTCACAACTTCTTAGTAGTGGCTTATTGGCAGGTTTCTCCTCCTAAGTGTACCAGACAATTGACTTTTGCTTTCAGACTTTTGGAACTAAGGTTTATTCACTCTTGTCTCTGGGGTATTTTATACATTGTGATTGCTATCTGGTTGCTATCTGGCTAATTATAGAGTGCTATTTATGGGGTTACAGTCACTGTAAGGGGTTACAGTCACTGTAAGAGGTTATGATCACTATAAGGGGTTACAGTCACTGTAAGGAGTGCTTTCTACTTTAGCTATCTGAGTTATTTATACAGTTTTCCACAGCAATGGTTGCTGGGCTGGTTACTATGTTATGCTGAGTGTTCATGTTATCTTGTTCATGTCATCTGACTGAGTTATGAAGTAGCTACGATTTTTGTGATTTGTCACATCAGCCCCCACTAAAGGGTGGTCTGTCCCAGACTATCCTTTAGTCATCATTCCAGTAGGCATAAGCATCTTTGGCATCCATGCCCACACCATCATCTTCTTCTGTATCTGGGTTACTCTATTCTAATTCAAGGTCTTCTTCTGGTTCTTTGGGAAATAAGATGTCCACTTGTTGGAGAGTGCTCTGGAAGGTGATCTCGTTCATTTGTTGGATGTCATTGAGGTAGAAATGGGCCTGCACCAGTGCTCCAACATTTCGTTTGAACAAGGTATAGATTTGTTTGGCAGCCCTAGCTTCTCGGATGGAAATTCCTGCTGTACTTCTTATATATGGCTGATCTTGTAACAGTTGTCTGATATTGTAGAAAGCCTGAAGCTGGTGGATCTGAAGCAACCTTTGGGCAATAGCAAGGTTTTCTTGATACTTCTGGATTTGTTGGACCAAAGTTCCTTCAGGTTGGTAAAATTGGGGCAAGGGGATTGGAAGGACTTGAAAGGAACTGAGAATAAGAGCTTGGATTCTCTGATTAATCATAGTTTGTGCAGGTATATCTTGAGGTGATTGATGTGAACTGGAGTTCTCAAGATTTGTCCATCTATGCTTCTTATATGGACACTGGTTTCTCTGATGTTATATACAAGGTATGGTCCTTCCCATTTTGGTTCCAGTTTGGTGGCAAAGTTTGTCTCAATTATACTTCTCCAAACTAGGACTAGATCTCTAATTTTGATCTTCTGATCCTTCTGTTTCTGGTCATAATACTTCTTTTGTCTTTCTTGGACCTTGATAATCTGGTTTTGGGCATCTTTTTGCAGCTGATCTCCTTTTTCAAGAAGCTTTCTGAGGTTCTCATGGTCAGCAGTTCTGGTCTTCTTGGCAAACATCATTTCAAAGGGCTTTTGTTTGGTTGAGGCAGCAGGGGTGTTATGGATTTCCCACAGGATTTTGGGTAAGCAGAGATCCCAATTGATAGGATTGACCTTAGCAAGTCCTTTCTTAATAGTCTGGTTCATTCTTTTGGTCATCCCATTGGTTTGAGGGTGATAAGAGATAGTCCTTTTCAGGTGGATCTCATGAATTTGTGTATAACTTGAGATTATGTTATTTATAAATTCAGTTTCTCAGTCAGAGATGAGTTCTTCAGGGGATCCATATTGAAGGGAGAGGTCATGAAGATGTCCAATAATGATCAGAGCATTCCATGGGGTATGCTTCAGGCCATTTGGTCAGATGTTCAATAAATACTAGGATGTATCTGTTTCATTTTGGTGTTACTGGCAGGGGTCCAATTACATCTACTCCCCATCTTTGAAAGATGTGAGTGGGTGGGGGAATTGGTTGCAGAGAGACTTGATAGTTCTTCTTTCCTTGATACTTCTGGCAGATGTCACACTTCTGGATGATGTCTTGGACTTGTGTTCTGAGGTGGGGCCAATATTGATAATCTTTTCGAATCTTGTCTTCTGTATTTGTCTGTCCTTGGTGGGCTTTCTGGTGTTCTTGTCGAATGAGATCTTCTTGCTCCTTGATGGTCTTGGGAACTTCTTTGAGAGTACAGTTCTAAGGTACACCCTTTCTTTGGTTTATTGGGTTATGTGGGAAAGAACATCAACATTGTTGTGAGTTTTTCCCACTTTGTGAATGATGTTGATATCGTAATCTTGGAGAATAAGAATCCATTGGGCAAGGATTCCAGTGGGGTCTTTTTGATATAGTAACCATTTGAGAGCTGCATGGTCTGTGATCAGGGTGAACTTTTTCCAATAAGGTAATGTTTGAACAAAGTGACTGCCCATATGACTGCAAGGCATTCCAATTTGGTGCTCTCATAGTTGGTCTGCTGCTTATTGGTGGCTCTGCTTGTATAAGCTATCACATGGTGCTGTTTGTCAGGTCCTTCTTGTGTGAGGATTGCTCTAAGGCCATTCTTAGATATATCAGTATACAGAATGAAAGGTTTCTGTAGATCTGGTCAGACTAGGATTGGTGCTGAGGTCAGGCAGTGTTGTAATTTTCGGAAGGCTTCTTCTTGTGGCTCTTTCCATTGGAGCAGTACTCCTTTCTTCAGCAAGGTTCGGATTGGGGCAGAGATTTTGGCAAATCCCTTAATAAATCTTCTGTAGTAAGATATAAGCATCAGGAAAGATAGGGCTTTCTTTGGGGTCTCGGGGACAGGGAAGTTGTTGACTTTTTTGATCTTCTTGGGGTCTGCATGTATTCCATCTTTAGAAACTACGAATCCAAGGAATTCAAGCTTCTATTTACCAAAGTAGCACTTCTTTGAGTTGAGTCTCAGGTGGTTTTGTCAGGTGAGTTTAAAAAACTCTTCAAGGTCTTGCAGGTGGTCTTCAAAATTTGCTGAGTAGATGTTGGAGTCATCCACATAAACAATCAGGCAATAGTGGATGAGAGAGACATATACTGAGTTCATCATTTGCTGGAAGGTTGGGGGTGCATTGCAGAGTCCAAAAGGCATTTGGAGGTACTCAAACAATTTTCCTAGAGCAAGGAAAGCTGTCTTTTGAATGTCTTTGAGATCCATTGGTATCTCGTGGAATCCTGCAAATAGATCCATGCTGCTGAAGTATCTTATGATTTATAGCTGGTCCAGAAAGTCATCAATTCGGGGCAAGGGGTATGCATCTTTCTCAGTTACTGTGTTGAGTTTCCTGAAGTCTACAACAAGTCTCCATCCTCCTTTCTTTGGTATAATAAGTATAGGGCTAGTCCAAGGACTGGTAGAGGGTCAGATGACTCCATTGTCTAAGAGTTCCTGTATGTGTTCTTTTTCAAATATCTTCAAATGGTGGAGTATCCTGTATGGTTTCTGTCAGATGGGTGTTGCATTTTCTGTATTTATACTGTGGTGATATGATGGGTTGTATGGCAGGTTGCCATAGTCTGTGGTGAAGATGTTCTAATATTTATGAAGGAGTTCGGTCAATTGTTTTTGTTGCTGAGGTGTCAATTCTTCTCCAATGTTTGTGGAAGACTTCACTTTCTCCTGGGTCACAGAGGGGCCTTTCCTTTCTTCTGTGACCTTTTGCTGTTTCCTTGTAAGTTTAATTCATAAACTTCTCTGTGTGTTTGGTTGAGATAAGGTATAAGGTGTCCAATGATGGTTCCTTTTGGCAAGATGATGTTGTCCCAGCTTGTGTTGGTTGCTCGGGAGTGTACTGGATTCATCTTGTCAGGGAATGTGTACCCTTCTATATACAGATTTCGGATTTCTTTATTGGGTTCGAAGAAAAGATTCCTGGGATCTGGTGGTGCAAATATTTTGATGGTCATTTGCTCTCCTGACTCAAGGATGAGGTTCTTGTAAAGCTTTACTGGCTAGCAAAAAACTTGCTGAGGGGCATTTGCTTTGAATTGGCTGACCTGAAGGAGATGTACTTCCTTCTTGTCTGAGCTTCCAAATCCTTTGGCTTGTCTAGTTCCTTGAGTGAGCTTGGGTCCTTCTTGCAGCTAAGGAATCTTGTATTCAAGGAAGATTGTCTGTGTGATTTTGTCTCCTTTGTTGATTTGAATCCATTCGCCACTTCCATTTCTCAAGATAACCTTAATTTCGCCTGTGTATCCTGGGTCAATGGTTCCTCCTTCAGTAGAGAGTCCTTCAAGGGCTAGACCAGACTTTGAGATCAACTAGATGTAAGTTCCTTTTGGTGGTTGCATGGCAATACTAGTTCTGATGAGCTTTGTACTTTTGGGGCCCATAGTAGTATCATAAAGACTGCTGAGATCATAGCCAATATCTTCTTGGTGTGCCTTTTTCAGTGGGATTGCATTGGGATGAAGTAGGGTGAACTGTGCAATATTCTTGCCAAGTATAGGCTATCTATAGGCTGAAGCTCCTGTGGCATTAGATTTCCAACCTCTGATGTCTAGGTGTAGCCATCTTGCTCCAGTAGAGGGATCTCGAAGATAATTGATTTCTCTTTTTCCAGTGGGGTCTAGGGCTTCCATGAAATTGATAGCATCATCTATCCATCCTTGGCAGGTTGCATGGCAAATGAGAGCCAGGATATCTTCTCCTAGGTCATATATCTTGAGGACCTTCTTTGTAGGCTTCTTCTTTTTCTCCTTTTGAATCTAGGCTTGGTCATATCCTCTCTTGAGTGTGTGTACAATCACATCTTTGCTGAGATGGATCTTTTTGTATTTATAAGGCCAGCATCTTGGATGCTTTCTATGATGGCAATATCCCATGGCTTGGAAGTGTTTCTTTCTTTCTTCAATTTCTCTTAGCTTTGGAAATCTGCATCTATTCGCATCATACTTTGGAGGAAGGGTAGAGAGGGGTTTTACTTCTATTTGGGTGTAAAATCCAACTCCATGTCTTCTTTTTACAAGTGAGGTGGTAGATTCTTGGAATGAGGTTCCTTCTGCAATGATTTTTGAGGATTCTGGTCCAAGGGGCTGTCTGGCTTGCTGGTCCAATATGTGGCACTGTGGAAAATGACTTGATGAGGGCATCTGCCCATCCAGAAGGCTCTCTCTTGGTGGGTTTCGGGCCTTGGAATGATTGGTTGTGAGCTGGGTCCAGCTTCTTCTTCACTCCAGGGGGTGCTGTCTTCTTCTCCTTCTTGTGGTGCCCAATTTGGATCATCTCATGAAACAATTGCAGGGAGCTCTTTATTTTCGGAAATACCATCACCTTCTTCTTCTGGTGGTTGGTCCCAAATTGCTTATACTTCTGCTGCTTCAATTTCAGGATTGGGTATGACTTGTGCATGGCTTTTCAACTGGGTATTGTGGAGACATTTCTTCTTCTTTCTCCTGCAGTCAGGGCATGTAGTTCCAGGGCTTCTTCGAATTCCCACATATCTGGATTAATGTTCTTCACATTTCTGTCTTTGGAGGCATTTGGTGCATCCTCTGGCTTCTCCAGCAATGGCTCCAATTATAATGGGGATGGTATCTTGTGCCCATACATTGTCTTCTGGTCTGTCTTCTACCATGTTGATTCTGGGCCTCAGTCTGGGGTCATTGTCATTTTTGGAATCCTCCTCTTCTTCTTCTTCTGTAGTGGATTCCTCACTGCTGGTATATTCTTCTTGAATGGTCACCTTTTTCTTCTTCTTTGATGGCTCAAAGCTGGTGACTTTGACTTGGTACTTCTTTCCTCTGTAGTTGAATTTGAGTACTTGTTGACCAATATTGACATCTGTATTTATCTCCTTTATCCAATTGGTGCCAAGGATCATGTCATAGGTAACAGCTTCAGTCACAACTGCCTTGGGAATGGCAAACTGAATGTGTCTAAGAGTAATGGTGATGTTTCAGACTTCTCCAAGTGGTTGAGTTCAGGCTCCATCTGCTACTATGGTGCTGAGGCTGGAGGGTTCATCAATGGGCCATTGAATGCTGTCCAGGAATTTCTTGGCAATGATACATACAGCTGCTCCTGTATCAATGAGGATTTTCACCTTCTGGCCTCTGATTTCTCCAAATAAGTAGGTGCTGACATGCCTTTCTACAGCTTGTACTGCTGGGGTTGCTGGTTCTTCTTGGGGAATGGGGACTCTTCTGTATAAGATCTGGTGGTTTGCAGCAACTTGTTTCTTACTCCAGCAGGTGTCAGTTGTAGGAACTGCAAGAGGGGGACCTCTATCTTTGCTTCTTGGATCTTCTTCCAGGCTTCATTGTAGATGTCCCGGGGCATGGTCTTTGGGATGTATTTCTTCTTGGACTTTGGGGCCTTGGTTTCCAATTCTGGTTCTTTTTCCATATCTTCATCAGCAGATTCTGATAGAGGATCTTCTCCATTAATGGTAGCTCCAGAAATGAAGGGTGAAGGAGACTGGGGAGGTATATCAACCTGTTCTTCTTCATCTTCATTTCGAATGATTCTTCTGCTGGTTCTTTTTGGTGGCTTCTCAACTGCTTGGGGGCGACCTACTGCTCTCTTTCTTTTTTCTACTGGGTAGACTATTTCTCTGTATTCAGCCTTGGTTGGATACAAGTCCAGGTCACTGTATTCCTCACTATTACTCTGCTCATAGTTTTCAACTGGGTGAGCTTCTGTCCTTTTGTTGTGGGTATCCTTTTGGTTTGGTGGCTCAGAATTCCTTGAGCTGCCCTGGTTGTTGCATTCAGAGGCATAGTATACTTGCTGTCCACACTTGTAGCATTGGATCTCTGCTCTGTCTCTTGAAGGATAGTTTCAACTATCAGAGAATGGGTAGCTCCTAGTAATTCTGATTTTTACGAGGAGGATACCTTGGCTGAGAGTTCCGATTTTCTTGAGGAGGATACCTTGGCTGGTAGTTCTGATTTTTGTGTGTAGTGAGCCTTTCAATCTGTCCAACCAATCTGTCTACTTTCGAATTGAGGTCTTGAATTTCATTCTTATCCTTCTTCCATTCTTTGGTGGGTTTTTCTCCTTTTGATTCTCCTTGAAGGATTTTTTGCAGGGCTTTGACCAAGAGGTCCTCCTTGTCTTCTTTTCAGTTGTCAGACCAGGTGGTTCCTTGCTTGACATCAAAGTATCCTTGGGCTGCATCTACTTGCTCTTCTGGCTTCCTAATACCCAGGGTTCAGACATGTTGAACAATATTGGGTGGAATTCCATTCATGAAGGTCATTGGACCAATGATGTCTTGATTGGCAGCATTGAATCTGGCAGCATGCATTCTCTTCTGAATTCTGGTGAAGAATGCTCTTGGGGATTCTCCAAGGTTCATCTTCATTCTCATGATGGATTCTTGAGGTTTGTGGTGGGTTTCATTTCCTGTATACTTTTCAATGATCCAGTGCTGCATGGCCTCATATTATTCTTCTTCTGATCTTACATTCTCCATAACATCTCCTAGGTCTGTATTGACATCATTTGCAGTTCTGGTGAAGATGCCTTTGGCTGGTTCTCTCAGTTGTGCCTTGAAGACATTGATTTGTCTTTGGGTTGACAAATCTCTCAGGGCTGCTATTCCTTCAATTGCATCTATGAATTCTCTTGGATCCTTCTCTGGATATCCTGCAAATATGGATAGTGTTGTGCCTATTTCGTCTTCACTGTCTTCTGATTCTGTTTTGATTTCTGAGTCTGGTTCTGAGTTGTTGGCTATTGATGGATATGAACTTGAAGGTACAAGGGATCTGAGAGATGGTGCCCTTCTTGGTACTATTCTGGGGAGCCTTATGGGTTGAATTCTTTGAATTGAGATTACTGGTCTGGGTAAATCAAGGAAGACTCTTGGGGGGAATCTTTTCAGATGATTATTGAGGTCTTGGGTAAGATTGTCAAAGCCTTGGTTAGTATTATCTACTTCATCTAGTGTGAGCTCATCAAAATCTCTGATTGGTGTTTCTACTGGTGGTACTGGTGGAAGATTTTATACAGTGCTGGCTTCTGCAATATCTGATCCTTCTGATGCTGAGTGGTATCCAATTCTAGAGATAATTATGCTTCTTCCTGTCCAAATACTTTGTAGTGCTGGGATTTCTTCTTCTGAGGTAGCTGAGATTGGTACTATGTCAAAGGTTGCTGTGGTGCTAGTCTCCAGGTTGAAGGTTGGATTCTGTGAGCTGAAAAGTCATGATAATTCTTTTGAGAATATTCCCAATTGAGCCCCCAAATGTAATGTGCCTGGCTTAATAGAGACAAATTACAAGGTTGGGTGGCTGTTGTAGATTGGCTTGAGCCCCCAGTTACTTTGTCAAAAAGCAACAAAATGTTCTGATAATATGTATAGATTTCTTGTGTTGGTGTCTAGTGGTATAATATTCAACAGCTGGAGACTTTCTGCATGTGATTTCCTAATTTGGCAGTATTCTTGGGTGTATGACAGTGGATGATTGATGGGTAATTTCATGTGTCATGGCAAATTTGGCAGATTTCTTTAAAAGAGCAGGCTCTCTGGGAACCAGGTGATCAGTTTCCTTAAGAGTGCGGGTTCTGAATTTTGGGTGATAGGCAATTAGGTTCCTTTTCTGGCAAATGAACTCAAAGCGGTGGATTTCTTGAACAATATGGGTCAGACAGTATAAACTGAACAATGCGGACAAACGATGCAGATTGGCGGAATGCAGCGGATCGGCAGACAAAAATGTAAACTTGAATGAGACAGTTGGAATGAGGCAGATTCTGCGAAGCGCGGCAGATTGGTAGATAAAAACGTGGCAGTCTTCTGAAAATGAGGTGGCTTATTCTTTAAGCGATGGATCTCTTGAATAATGTGGATCGGCGGTATGTGGTGGATCAGTGGACAAAATGTGGACTTGAATGCAGACTCAAAAATGGCAGGCTTCTTAAATTTATGTCAAAGACTGGCTTCATTTACGTGAATGGATTCACTGTGAAGTTGCATCTATAGACTGGCTTTTGAGAGGCAGACTTAAACTGGAAAGGTGGCAGAGTTCTTCACTTGAACTTAGCAGTAAAACTGGGAAATGGCAAACTTCTCTTCAGGCTTATCTAGCAAGTGAACCAAAACTTCTTTGTATTGGAAAGTGGACTGGAGTGGAAAGTAGCTCACAACTTCTTGGCAGTAGCTCGTTAGCAGGTTTCTCCTCCTAAGTGTACCAGACAATTGACTTTTGCTTTTCAGACTTTTAGAACTGAGGTTTATTCACTCTTGTCTCTGGGGTATTTTATATATTGTGATTACTACCTGGTTGCTATCTGGCTAATTATAGAGTGCTATTTATAGGGTTACAGTCACTATAAGGAGTTACAGTTACTGTAAGGAGTTACAGTCACTGTAAGGGGTTACAGTTACTGTAAGGAGTGCTTCCTACTTTAGCTATCTGAGTTATTTATACAGTTTTCCACAGCAATGGTTGCTGGGCTAGTTACTATATTATGCTGAGTATTCATGTCATCTTATTCACATCATCTGACTGAGTTATGAAGTAGCTACGATTTTTGTGGTTTGTCACAATAGATATATCAGAATATAGTTTATAAAACATATGGTTGTGAATAGTTTTAGAGAGTTTTCATATAGTTGAAGTATATCAGAGATAGAGAAATAATAGAGAATGAAATCTCAATTGAAAA